>JAJIBD010026956.1:0-70355 GCA_021461705.1 Cryptotis parvus
GCGCAGCCCTGTTGTGCAGGTGGGGCCTGGACAGTGGGCCCAGGCAAGAGTGCGGCGCCCCTGGGTGCCCTTGGTCCCGGCCTGGTGTATGGCGGTTTCTCTTGCTGCTCAGGCACCGCTGGTTTCCATGGCGTCTCTTAAGGTGCTTTAAAAACAGGGTTGTTGATTTTTAGCCTGGCCAGTAGATTTAGTACATCTGGCCGCTGGGCGTCCGGCTAGGCTGACCTACTTGGGGCCACTGGAGCTTTCAGCTGGTGGGCCACTGGGCTGGCCAGCGGCGACGTTAATTTAGCCGGCAGGACCACTGGGCTGGCCGAGGCGGGCACCTGGGCTGGCCCAGCAGGAAGGCTGGCGCTGGGCTGGCAGCGAGGGAGCGCTGGGGCTGGCGTGGGAGGCGCTGGGCTGGCGATGAGTGCTCTGGGATGGCCGGAGGAGCAGCACTACAGGCTGGCCTGCGGGAAGCTGACTGGCGGCGGGGCGCTGGGCGGCTGGCGGTCAGGGCTGGGCGCGGCCGGCGAAGCCTCTGGCGCAACCAGGGGCGCTGGCTGGCGGCGAGGTGTTGCAGGCTGCGGTGGGAGCACTGGGACGGCCGGCGAGAACTTTAGGCTGGCGGTCGTGCACTGGCTGGCGGCGAGGGCGATGGGCTGGCCGGTGGGAGCACTCTGCTGGCTAGCCGGGGCGCTGGCGGTCCACCTCCAGCGTCACTGAGGGGCTCCCCTTTCAGATTCCCGCATCCATGGACTACGTGGCTCCCACCGGCTCCACCTCCATGGACTCCCGTCGCTCCCACCGCGACTCCGCCTCCATGGACTCACGTCACTGAGGTCCGGCTGCGTGTCATTGCCGATCGCCCCTGTGCCTGGCGGCCGGGGGTGCAGGGGCTTGCCTGGGCTGGGTCTTTGGGGTCTTTGGGTCCAGGGTGCGGGCTGACGGTGAGGGAGTGTCTTTCTGGAAGCAGGGAGCCAGCTGAGCCGACAGTAAACGACAGCATCAGAGCCGTTGTCCTAGCGGCTCCGCCCCCGTCTCCTCACAAACGGACCAGCGGGCTTTGGGGGTCTGCGGCCGGGACGCATAGCAGGTCCGATGGTCGCTGCTCCTGGCCGTGTCGGTAAGAGCCCGAGTTGGCCGTGGGGTCCTGTAACTGGGGGCATACAAGGCCTGGATGTCCGGTTCCAGCAGGAGCAGCGCCACCGAAAGGTCCCGTAAGCCGAGACTGGTTGGGCTGCTCGTTGCCTGGTCCTAGCTGGACTCGTCAAGTCGCCGGATACCCTGTCCCCGCTAACTTGTGTTTGGAGTTTCTGGATCACAAGCCACGCTCCAGTCTCTGGGGGCCCAGAGAGGGACCCCAAGACCCTCAATGGGATCGTGTGTCCTGCTGTCCCCCGTTCCCTGGCATTGAGGGTCTTCATCCCAAAGTCCACACAGTCCCCCACTCGGTCTATGCTGGAGTCCCTAACCAATACCTTGGGATCCATAAACCAAAACAAAGGGGTTACCCCTCCCTAATCCTAGGTTCCCATTCTCTCTATCCTGGGAAATACAACAACCACCAGGTCTCCCCTAATCCTGGGGTTCCTATTCCCTGTCCTAGTTGTCCATACAGCAACCACCGGGTCCCCCCTCCCAATCCCAGGTTCCCATTCCTGCTCTGAGAGCCCCAAACAACAACCACGGATCCGTCCCCAATCTGGGGTTCCCATTCCCTACCCTGGGACTACCCTGGGAGTCCCATACAGCTAACCACTGGGTCCCCATCCATCGAATCTGGGTTCCATTCCCCTTCCTAGGAGCTCCTTCCCAACAACCATCAGAGGCCTCGCCTGTTTCCTGGTGACTCCATTCTGAGACTTGGGATTCCTATCTAACGACCTCCGGGTTCCCCCTTTCTCTTTCTTGGGGTCCCCATTCCCTGCATGGTGGGTACCCATCCCAACAATCGTCAGGTCCCTCTCCCTGTATCCCAGTCTCCCCATTCCTTGATTGAGGACTCATCCCAACAACCATCATGCCCCCTCCCTCTATCCTGGGTTCCTATTGGCTGACCTGGGGTCCCCAACCCAACAACTGTCAGGGCCCTTTCCCTCTGTTGTGGGGTGCACACTCTCACTGGGAGCCCCATCCCAGTAACCATCAGGTCCCATAGCCCTCGATCCTGGGGTTCCATTACCATGCCTTGAGGGTCCCATCCCACACCCATCAAGTCTCCTCTCCCTCTCCTGGGGTTTCCATTCCCTTGCCTGGAATCTCCAACATAAACACCATCAGGTTCCCTCCCTCTCCATGGGGTAACCATTGCCCTGCCTTGGGATCCCCATCCCAACAACCATCCTATCCCCGTCTCACTTGGGGTTTCCATTTTAACCATGTGGGTCCCCATAAAACAACCGTCAGTACCCCCTCCTCGATCCAGGGCCCCATTCCCATGTACTTTAAAATCCCCATACAAACAGCTTTTGGTGTCCCCCTCTTTATCCTAAGATTCCCATTTCCCTGCCTTGAGGGTCTCTATCCCAACAAACTCTGCATCCCTCCTGTATCCCTGTCCCCATTCCCTGATTTGGGAATCATCCCCCAAAACCACCGGTCCCCACCTCTATCCTGCATTCCCTCCGTGCCCTGGTCCCATCACAAACACTATCCTCATCCCAAATACCATCAGCCCCCTCCCTCTGTCCTGGATTCCCATTCCCTGCCCTAGGGGTCCCCATCCCAACCCCTATGAGGTCCAACCCTCCACTCTATCCTGGGTTCCCATTTCCCTTCCTGGGGTCCCCATCCCAACCCCTATGAGGTCCACCGTCCCTCTATCCTGGGTTCCCATTTCCCTTCCCTGGGAGTCCCCATCCCAACCCCTATGAGGTCCACCCTCCCTCTATCCTGGGGTTCCCATTCCGTGCCCTGGGGTCCCCATCCCCAACCCCTATGAGTTCCACCGTCCCTCTATCCTGGGGTTCCCATTCCCCTGCCCTGAGAGTCCCATTCCCAACAACCATCATATCCCCCTCCTTCTATCTTGGCTTCCATTCCTAACTATGGGTTCCCATCCCAACAACCACCAGGTTCCCCCTCTCTCTATCCTGGGCTTCCCATTCCCTTCCCTGGTATCCGCATCCCAACAACCATCAGGACCCTGTCCCTCTACCAAGTGTGTTACCTGGGGGTCCCCATCCAATATCATCAGGTCCCCCTCCATCTATCCAGGCCTCCCATTCACTGGATGTGAAGGTCCCTATTCCAAATACCATCATGTCCCCCCACCCTCTATCCTGGGGTCCCCATTTCTCTGCTCTGGGGTCTCTATCCCAAATATCAGGTCCCCCTACCTCAATATTTGGGTTCATATACCTCATCCCTGGGAGTTCCATCCCAACTACCATCAGAATCCACATCTATCCTGGGGTTCCATTTCCTTTTCTTGGGGGGTCCCCATTTCCCTGCTCGGGGGTCCCCATCCCGACACATGTCCAGTCCCTCCCTCTATCCTGGGGTTCCCTTTCCCCTTCACTGGGGTCCCCATCCCAACACCCATCAGGTCCCCTCCGTGTATCCTGGGGTTCCTATGCCTCTAACCTGGGACTCCATACAACCACTTGGCCTCACCCCTAATCCTGGTGCTCCCATTCTCCTACCCTAGGAGTCCCATACAACAACCACCGGGTCCCCCTCACCAATCCTGGGCTCCTATTTCAATGCTCTGGGAGTCTATGAAACAATCACTGGGTCACCTAATCCTGGGGTTCCCATTCCCCTAACCTGGGAGCCAATACAACAACCACTTGGTCCCCCCAATCCTAGGGTTCCCATTTCTCTACCCTGGGAGTCCATACAACCACTGCATCCCCAATCCTGGGGTTCCTGTTCCCCTATCCTGAGAGTCCATACAACCACTTGGTTGCCCTAATCCTGGGGTTCCCATTCTCCTAACCTGGGAGTCCCATACAACAAGTGGGTTCCCCTCCCAAATCCTGGGGTCCCATTGCCCTGCTCTGGCAGACCATGAAATAACCACAGGGTCCCCTAATCCTGAAGTTCCCATTCCCCTACCGTAGGAGTCCATAGAACAACCACTGGGTCCTTTCTAATCCTGAGATTACCATTTCCCTACCCTGGGAGTCCATACAACAACCACAGTGTCTCCCACCCAAATCCTGGGCTCCCAATCCCTGCCCTAGGAGTCCATAAAAGCCACGAGTCCCCACCCTATTCCTGGGTTCCCATTCCCTTGCTCTGGTAGTCCAACAACAGCCAACATGTCTCCCCCTAATCCCGGAATTTTCTTTCCTGAACTCCGGGAGTCCATACCCAAATATCAGATACCCTGCCCTAATCCTGGGGTTCCCATTCCTCTACCCTGGGGTCCATATCAACCACTGGGTTCCCCCAATCCCGGGGTTCCCATTACCCTGCGCTAAGAGTCCATGCAACAACCACTGGGTCCCCCAATCCTAGGGTTCTCATTCCCCTACCCTTGGAGTATCAAAAAAACCATTAAGTCCCCCCTAATTCTGGTGTACCCTTTCTACCCAGAGAGTCCACATCAACCACCGGGTTTCCCCAAACCTGAGGTCTTTATTCCTTTGCCTTAGGAGTCCATACAACAAACAACGGATGGCCCCAATCCCGGGGTTCCCATTACCCAACCCTAAGAGTTCATGCAACAACCATTGTGTCCCCAAACCTGGTGTTCCTGTCCCTATCCAGGGAGTCCATATAACAACCACTGGGTCCCCGAATCCTGGGGTTCCCACTCCCCTACCCAGGAGTCCATACAGCAGCCAACAGGTCCCCCCACCCTAATCTTGGGGTTCCTGATTCCCTTACCGTGGGAGTCAATAAAACAACCACTGGGTATCCCCTAATCCTGGGATCCCCATTCCCCTACCCTGAGAGTCCCATACAGCAGCCACCGGGCTCTAATCCTATACCTGGGGTCCCCATTCCCTAACCTGAGAGTCCTATACAACAACAACCAGACTCTCTTCCTAATCCTGGGGTCCCCATTCCCTACCCTGAGAGTCCCATACAGCAGCCACCAGGTTCCCTTCCTAATCATGGGGTCTCCATTCCCCTATCCTGAGAGTCCTATACAGTAACCACCGGGTTCTCTTCCTAATCCTGGGGTCCCCATTCCCCTACCCTGAGAGTCCCATACAACAATAACCGGGTTCTCTTCCTAATAATGGGGTCCCCATTCACCTACCCTGAGAGTTCAATACAACAACTGGGTTCTATACCTATTACTGGATCCCCATTCCCCTACTTGAGAGACCCATACAACTACCACCGGGTTCTCTTCCTAATCCTGGGATCCCCATTACCCTACCCTGAGAGTCCCATACAACAACTGGGTTCTATACCTATTACTGGAGTCCCCATTCCCCTACTTGAGAGACCCATACAACTACCACCGGGTTCTCTTCCTATTCCTGGGGTCCCCAGTCCCCTACCCTGAGTGTTCCATACAACAACAACAATCGATTTCTCATCCTAATCTGGGATCCCCATTACCCTACCCTGAGAGTCCCATACAACAACCAACAGTTCCCATACCCTAATCTTAGGGTTCTTATTCCCCTAGTGTGAGAGTCAATATAATAACCACAGGATCTCCCCTAATCCAGGGATCCCAATTTCCTACCTGAGAGTCCCATACAACAACCACCGGGTTCTCTTCCTAATCCTGGGATCCCCATTCCCCTACAGTAGAGTCCCATACAACAACCACCGGATTCTTTTCCTAATCCTGGGATCACCATTCACCTACCATGAGAGTCCCATACAACAACCACGGATTCATTTCCTAATCCTGGGGTGCCAGTTCCCTACCCTGAGAGTCCCATACAAGAACAACTGGTTTCTCTTCCTAATCCTGGGATCCCCATTCAGCCTCCCTGAGAGTCCCATACAACAAACGACAGTTGCCCACACCCCTAATCTTAGGGTTCTCATTCCCCTACCGTGGAGTCAATATAAGAACCACTTGGTCTCCCCCTAATCCTTGGATCCCCATTCCCCCACGTGCCGAGTCCCATACAACAACCACTGGGTTCTCTTCCTAATCCTGGGGTCCCCGTCCTCTACCCTAACATTTCCATACAACGAAAACCAGGTTCTCTTCCTAATCCTGGGTCCCCATTCCCCTACCGTGAGATTCCCATACAACAACCACCGGGTTCTATTACTAATTTGGGGTCCCCATTCCCCTACCCTGAGAGTCCCATACAACAACTAGGGGATTCTATTCCCTAATCCTCTGGTCTCCATTCCCCTAACCATAGAGTCCCCATACAAAAACCACCGGGATCTCTTCCTAATCCTGGGATCCACAGTCCCCTACCCTGAGAGTCCCATACAACAACCACCGGGTTCTCTTCCTAATCCTGGGGTCCCCATTCACCTACCCTGAGAGTCCCATACAACAACTAGGGGATTCTATTCCTAATCCTCTGGTCTCCATTCCCTAACCATAGAGTCCCATACAAAAACCACCAGGATCTCTTCCTAATCCTGGGGTCCACAGTCCCCTACCCTGAGAGGCCGATACAACAACCACCGGTTCTCTTCCTAATCCTGGGGTCCCCATTCACCTACCCTGAGAGTCCCATACAACAACCACCGGGTTCTCTTCCTAATCCTGCGGTCCCCATTACTCTAACCTGAGAGTCCCATACAACAACAACCGGGCTCTCTTCCTAATCCTGGGGTCCCCAATCCCCTACCATGACATTTCCATAAAAAACAACTGGGTTCTCTTCCTAATCCTGGTTCCCCATTCCCCAACCCTGAGGGTCTCACACAACAACCACCGGGTTCTATTACTAATCCTGGGGTCCCCTAATTCCCCTACCCTGATACTTCCATACAACAACTACCGGGTTCTATTACTAATCCTGGGGTCTCCTTCCCCTAACCTGAGAGTCCCATACAACAACCACCGTTTTCACTTTCTAATCTTGTGGTCCCCATCACCTACCCTGAGAGTTTCATACAACAACCACGGGTTCTCTTCGTAATCCCTAATCCTGGGGTCCACAGTCCCGTAACCTGAGCATCCATACAACAACTACCGAGTTCTCTTCCTAATCCTCGGGTCCCCCATTCCCTTACCCTGAGAGTCCCATACAACAACCACCAGGTTCTCTTGCTTATCATGGGGTCCCTATTCCTCTACACTGAGTATCCCATACAACAACAACTGGGTTCTCTTCCTAATCCTGGGATTCACAAACTGCAACCCTGAGAGTCCCATACAACAACCACCGGGCTCTATTTCTATTCCTGGGGTCCCCATTCTCCTAACCTGAGAGTTCTATACAACAACAACCGGGCTCTCTTTCCTAATCCTGGGGTCCCCAATCCCCAACCCTGACAATTCCATACAACAACAACCGGGTTCTCTTCCTAATCCTGGTTCCCTATTCCCCCTACCCTGAGAGTCCCATACAACAACTACCGGGTTCTATTACTAATCCTGGGCTCCCCTTACCCTACCTAGAGAGTCCCACACAACAACTACTGAGTTCTCTTCCTAATCCGGGGTCCCCATTCACCTACCCTGAGAGTCCCATACAACAACCACTGGGTTTTCTTCCTAATCCTGGTGTCCACTGTCCCTAACCTGAGAGTCCCATACAACAACCACCAGGTTCTCTTCCTAATCCTGAGGTCCCCGTTCACCTAACCTGAGAGTCCCATACAACAATCACCAGGTTCTCTTCCTAATCCTGGGGTCCACTCTCCCCTAACCTGAGGGTCCCATACAACAACCACCCGGTTCTGTTCCTAATTCTGGGGTCCCCATTCCCCTACCTAGAGAGTCCCATACAACAATTACCGGGTTCTCTTCCTAATCCTGGGGTCCCCATTCACCTACCCTGAGAGGCCCATACAACAACCACCAGGTTCTCTTCCTAATCCTGGGGTCCCCATTCCCCTACCCTGTGAGTCCTATACAACAACCACCGAAGTTCTCTTCCTAATCCTGGGATGACATTTCCACTACCCTGAGAGTCCCATACAACAACCACCGGGTTCTCTTCCTAATCTTGGGGTCCCCATACCCTACCCTGAGTGTCCCATACAACAACTATTGGGTTCTCTTCCAAATTCTGGGGTCCCCATTCCCCTATGCTGTGAGTCCCATCCAACACCAGCAGGTTGTCTTCCTAATTCTGGGATCTCCATTCCCCTACCTCGAGAGTCCCATACAACAACCTTGTATCCCCCCTCCCTAATCCTGGGGTTTCCATTCCCTACCCTGGGACTTCACACAACCGCCTCGGGTTCCCCCTCACTAATCGTGTGGTTCCCAATGACCTACACTGGGAGTCAGTACAACATAAACAACCACCGGGTGCACCCTCACTCTATCCTGGGGTTTCCATTCACCGGTTCTATGGCCCCACCAACAACCGTCCTTCCCCCTCCCCATCCAAACAACCTTTGTGTTCCCCTCCCCTTATCTGGGGAAACACCATTCCCCTGACCTCAGGGTCTTCATCCCAACGATCCTTGTGTCCCCCTTCCTATAACCTGGTATCCACATCCCCTGACTTGGGGGTCCCCGTCTCAACAAACATCAAGTCCCCTTCCCTCTATCCAGGGGTCCCACCTCTTCCCTGGGGTTCCCCTTCCCAATACCCATCAGGTCCCCCTCCCTCTACCAAGTGTGTTCCATCCCCTGCCCTGGGGGTCCCAATCTCAGATACCATCAGGTCCCCCTCCCTCTATCTTGGACATTCCAGTCACCGGATGTGAAGGTCCCTGTTACAAATACCACCATGTCCCCCACCCTCTATCCCGGGGTTCCCATTTGTCTGCTCTGGGGTCTCTATCCCAGATATCAGCTCCCTCCCTCTATATTTGGGTTCCCATACCTCGGCCCTTGGGGGTTCCATCCCAACTTCCATCAGGACCCCTACAACTATCCTGGGGTTCCATTCACTTTCCTTGGGGTCCCTATCCCAACAACTGTCAGGTCCCTCCTTCCTCTAACCTTGGGTCACCATTTCCCTGCTCTGGAGTCCCCACCCCAGCGAACATCAGGTCCCCTCCCTCTATCCTGGGGTTCCTGTTCCCCTGCCCCCGGGGTCCCCATCCAAACAAACATCAGGTCTCCTCCCTCTATCCTGGGGTTCCCGTTAACCTGCCCGGGAGTCCCCATCCCAACAAACATCAGGTCCCTCCCTCTATCCTGGGGTTCCAGTTAACCTGCCTGGGGGGTCCCCATCCCAGCAAACATCAGGTCCCCTCCCCTCTCTTTGGGTCCCAATTTCCTTACACGGGGGCCCAGCCCAATCCCAACACCCATCAGGTCCTGTAGCCCTCTATCCTGGGGTTCCATTACCATGCCTTGGGGTCCCCATCCCCACACCCATTAAGTCCCCCTCCCTCTCCTGGGGTTTCCATTCCCTTCCTCGGGTCTCCAACATAAATACCATCAGGTCCCCTCCCTCTACATGGGGTCACCATTGTCCTGCCTTGGGATCCCCATCCCAACAACCATCCTTCCCTGCTCTGTCCTGGGATTCCATCCCCAACAATGGAACCACGGGGGTCTCCTTTATAAACCACCGCTAGGACCCCATCCCTCAATCCTCGGGTCCCCAATCCCTTTAGTGGGGATCCCATTCCCAACAACCTTTGAGTTCTCCCTCTATCCGGGGTTCCCATTCCCTTCCCTGAGGGTCCCCATCCCAACACCCATCAGGTCCCCTCCCTCTCTCTTTGGATCCCCATCCCCTTCTCTGAGGGTCCCCATCCCAACAACCATCAGGTCCCATACCCCTCTCTCCTGGGGCTCCATTACCATGCCCTGGAGGGTCCCCATCCCCACACCCATCAAGTCCCATCTCTCTTCTGGTGTCCCGGTATCCTCCACACTCGGGGCCCCCCAACCCTCCCTCCACCCTGTGCCCCCAACCCTCTCCCCGCTGGTCCCCATCCCTGTGTCTTGGGGGTTGCCCTCCCTGGGGCTCTCCTCCATGCGCCCTGGTCATCGCCCTCCCCGCTGGCACTCACAGTGGATGCGGGAGTCGGAGTGGTGGGCGCCTCGCTGCTGGGTCTGGGGGGTGGTCTGGGACCGAGGTTCGGGGTGTGACAGGTGCCGGCCCACGAGCTGGGCCGGACCCATTGCAGGAATTTGCTTACAACACCGCCCCATGCTGGCGGCGAAGCAGCAAAGCGGGAATCAAGCAGCACTGGGCGTCCTTAGGAACCAGCGTTCTGGCCTGAGAGACCTTAGTGACGACCTTAGTGACGTGGTGGGGACCCTCACACTCGGGGCTCGCGGTGGGACTCGCGCTCCAGGCCTGCGCCCCACGCGCTGGAACTTCACCCGGCGCTGCCATGCTTGTGCACGGGGACTTAGGGCGCAAGTAGGGGACAGCTCTTGGCTCGCGCCCAGTCCAAGGAGCCCAGGCCTGGGGTTCGGCTCAGGTCACGCTGAGTCCCGCCGAATTGGAGCCTCGCTGCAGGCACCCAAACCTCTGGGGGCGCTCCGGAAAGTCCTGCCCTACAACCGGCCAGGCCTAGGGCTGCTGGTGCTGCACGGCGGGGCCTTTGGTTGCGGCTCTGGGAACTGGCGCTCGCTGGTGTGGGCCCGCGGTGGGCACGGTGGGAATCCTGGGAGCAGTGCTGGCTGTGCCCAAGGTTTGCCCTGGAGAGTCCTCGCGCCCTAGAAACAGTCCCTCCCTTTGTGTGATGGCTTGCGCTGTGCTTGCGGCGCTCCCCATGCGTGCGCCTGGAGCTACTCAGGGAACCACGGAGCGCTGAGGGTTGAAGTGGATCCGCGCAGAAGGAAATGCACGGGAAGCTCTGGCCCTAGGGATGGGTTCCCAGGGGTGCTCAGGGCACAGGCCGGGGTGGGGGTGCTTCAGTGCACGGGGTGTTTGGGCACGCTGCTGCTTCCGCCAGGGTTTTCGGCGCACCCCAGAGTGCTCAGCAGCGCCCGCAGGACTGCAGCTTGTAGGGGACCCTGTTCCCGACTTTGACCCACTCTCTAGACGCTTGTCTCTTGGCTGACACCTGTTGTCACTGTTGTCAAAGAAGCTATCAAAGATTTGTTCTGCAAACTTACAACTAGAGAAGTTCCTTCTCCAGGTAGAGATCGAACCTGCTAACGCTCTTCGTAAATTTCATCTTCTCACTCCTCTTTTTTTTTAGAAAATAGTTTTTTTAATTTTCTTTTTAATTAATAAACTAACAAAAGGACACATAGATATATTTATTTATTTATTTATTTATTTATTTATTTATTTAGGTTGCACCCGGTGATGCTCAGGCTTTCCTCCTGGCTCTGCACTCAGGAATTACCCTGGAAGTTTTTGGGGGTGCATATGGGATGCTGGAGATGCTGGAGCAATAGCCCAGCGGGTAGGGCGCTTGCCTGGCACACGGCCGGCACATGCTCACCCGGGTTCGATGCCCGGCATCCCGTAAGGTCCCCGAGCACTGCCGGGAGTAATTCCTGAGTGCAGAGCCAGGAGTAACCCTGAGCATTGCCAGATGTGACCCAAAAAGAAATAAAAATCACATGGCATGCTGGGGCTTGAACCCAGGCTGGCCTCGTGTAAGGCGAATGCCCTACCTGGTGCACCTCCGCTCCCGTCCCATGGATACTTACAGTTATAGGGGTGCCCTTCTGATTGTTGGGGGCCTTGTGGTTCTGGGGGACCGTGGGGTGCCCGTGGTCTACTCCAAGGCTCCCCATAGCCAGGCCGGTACTTTATTGCTTGGGCCATGTCTTCACCCCTCCCAACTTTATTTTACCTATTTTCTTTTGTCTTTGGGCTTGTTTCTAAGTATAACACCATGAATTGCACAGTTCTTTCTGGCTGAGCTTCGAGTATCCAGTGTTCCAGCACCCACCCATGCCCGATATCCTCTTCCCTCCATCCCTTCCCCATTATACCTCCCGGCCTGCCTTTATGGAGACACTTTATTTACATTTTATTATTTTACCTTATTTTATTTAATTTTTACAGTTTTATTCTAGCACGTGAGGTATACAATTAAGATGTTCATCCTTGGGTCTCAGTCATGCAGGGGCCCAGCACCCGTCACTCTACCAGTGCCCCCTTCCCAGCACCAATGCCCCCCACCAATGTGCCCCTACAACCACCTCAGGCCAAGGCTCATACCTCACTCCCCATTCCCCATCACGCCCCCAGTTTATTGCAACTACAGTGATCACTACAGTGTATACATGGGCAAGATCCTGGGAAGGCTGATCCTAAACTTGATTACTATCTAAGCCTGGCACAGCCTTGCATCTAGCCTGTCTCTTCTCTGGCTTTGCTGGTGGTGGCTGTGGGCTCGTAGCCTCGCCCCTGGGACATGGGGGAAGGGGCCCCAACCCCCCACCGCTCCCAGTCTGGGTGGTGTGGCCACATCCCCACGTGTCTGCTGACCCTAGGAGCTGTGTGGAACCTGGCCAGCGGCCGAGCCATTTTCGCCCTCCTGATGCTCCATGGGCTGCTCCACGTGGTCGGCGGCACAGCTGAGCTTCTGGCCTGTGGCTTCTCCGGTGGTGGCGGCAGCTGTGGGGCTCGTAGCCACTTATGGAGACCCTTGCACGTCCTTTGTGCTCTGTCCTCCAGAGTGACCCCTTCCCTCTATCATGTAGTGCTTCCTTCCCGAACCTACCTCTGAGCCACGCCCATGGCGAATTTCTTCTGAGACCAGTTCTCCTGCTCCTTGTGTTTCCTTTGCGCATTTTCTATGCCCTCACTACATTTGTTTTTGGGCCACCCTGGCAATGCTCAGGGTTCCTCCTGACTCTGCATTCAGGAATTCCTGCTGGCGGTGCTCAGGGCACTGTATGGGATGCCAGGTATCAAGGCGGGGTTGCATGAGTGCAAGGCAAACGCCCTTCCTGCTGCCTGTCACTCGGCTTCTCACTGTATTTCTATATGTGAGAGCTAAGGCACATCATTCTGTGTGCCCCTCTCCTTTGTGTCCAGTCGGCTAAGCCGTCCACATCTGCCCATGGGGCTGCAGACCGCATGCCTTCATCTTTTCCTATGGCCGGGCAGTATTACACTGTGACAGGGGCCAGAGCTTTTGTACCTGTGCTCTGTTCTAGGAGATTGGGCCATTTCCAGATTCCAGCTGCTAGAGAGTCCAGGACCAGAGCTCAGGGCATCTTCCATAGTGGGATTGCCAGGTTGTGTGGAAGCTGAAGTTCTCGTTTATTAAGGGTGGTCTATGCTATTTTCTATTCTGATCTTAAACCTATGTAAGTGACATAGCAATGTAAGTATGTGTACCTTGTATGCATCTGGCCCAATCTAGGCTTGATTTCCAGCACTATCCATGGTCCTGAATCTTCTGGACGTGACCCCTGAACACAGAGCCAGGAGGAAACCTGATTACTGCCCGGTGTGGCCCCACACTAAACCAGAAACAACTGCAGCAACAGAACCAGAACTTTGGTTAGTAAGACCAGGATGCTGGTGAGCTCACTCAGCGTCTGGAGCGACTGTAAGACCACTTGGTTGCTGGAGTGACATTGTCAGCAGTCGGGGAGAGCAGAGAGGGTGGCGGGGACAGTCGGGAGAGGTGGAGGGGGCAGGAGGGCAGAGGAGAGGGACACGAGGACAGTGCACGGCAGAGGAGAGGGACATGAGGACAGTGCAGGGCAGAGGAGAGGTACACGAGAACAGTGCAGGGCAGAGAAGAGGGACCCGAGGACAGTGCAGGTTTACTCCAAATGCAGGTGGCCACAATGGAAAAGAGTTTCAGAGAATTAAAAATTTGCAGTGTTTAAGAGTGACCTGAGCATTTCCCCCCGTTTTCCCTCCCTCACCGTTTCTATTGAGGTTCCCTGTTTCACAGTTAAACACACTTCTCATGCTCACATTGTTCCCACATCACAACACCCACTAACCTCCGCAGTGTCCCGAGGCCCCCCATTCTCTCTTCCCCCACTCTAAGCTCAGTTTTGTAGACATAATTTCTAGTTCTGATGCCTTTGTCCATTTATTGTTTTCTTACTATGATTCTTTTAAATTCACGTAGGAGAGAGAGCTTTCTTTTTGATTGTGGAAGTGCCGAACCTGCATAAATATAGAGAAATTAAAAAACTCTTGCATTTCCACATATTTGTAAATTAATGAGCTGATAGTTTTTTCAAAAAATTAAAGGTACATAAATTAAAAATGCATATATTGTAATGCTGTTTAAAATGTACATGACAGATAAATCCAAATCCTACAAATGTAAAATGTAGCTAGAGTGGGGGAAGACAGTTAAAAACTAAAGGAGGGGCCAGGGCAGGGCAGTAGTAGAGGATTTGCCCTACACGTGTAGGAGGTAGGGCCTTTGCCCTCCCCGGGGTTGGCTCAGGTTTGGTCCCTGGCATTCCGTGTAGTCCCCAAGCACTGCCAAAAGCCAGAAGGCATCAGATTGTCCAACCAATAGACTCCATATGTGCCTTTATGCAAATGAAGGAATGTGGGGAACCAATGGGACTGGGTATGCAAATAAGGGTTTATAAGAGGACCAATCAGAGCACTGGTAGAGCGGAAGGGCATTTGCGTTGCACATGACCAACCTAAATTCCATCCCCAACATCCCATAGTGTCCCTTGAACGCCACCAGGAGTAATTCCTGAGTGCAGAGCCAGGAGGAACCCCTGAGTATTGCACTGGGTGTGACCCAAAAAGCAAAAAAGAAAAAAAGGCATCAGATTACATGGGACCAATGAGCCTGCAGATGTGTCTTTATGCAAATGAAGGGGTGTGGAGAACCAATCTGACTGGGCATGCAAATAAGGGTTTATAGAGGACCAATCAGATTGCATCCGCCCCATGAGCCTGCAGATGTGTCTGTATGCAAATTAGGGGGTGTGGAGAACCAATCGGACTGGGTATGCAAATAAGGGTTTATAGAGGACCAATCAAATTGCATCCGACCCATGAGACTGCCTATGTATCTTTATGCAAATGACGGGAATGTGAAGAACCAATCGGATTGGGTATGCAAATAAAGGTATATAAGAGGATCAACCAGAGGGCCACTTGATAGAGCAGGTGGGCAGTTTTCCTTGCATGTGGTCCTACCTGATTTCCATCCGCAGCATCCCATAGGTCCCCCTGGGCATTGCGTGGAGCACTTCCTGAGTGCAGAGCCAGGAGCAACCCCTGAGCATTGCCTGGGGTGACTCAAAAAGTCATCAGATTGCATCTGACCATTGAGACTACAGAGGTGTCTTTATGCAAATGACGGGATGTGAGAAACCAATCAGACTGGGTATGCAAATAAGGGTTCATAGAGGACCAATCAGAGGGCTGCAGTGATAGTAGAGCAGGGAGGGCATTTGCCTTGCACTAGGCAAACCAGGATTTTATCCCTGGCATCCCATAGGGTCCCCCAGCATTGCCAGGAGTAATTCCTGAGTGGAGAGCCAGGAGGAACCACAGAGCATCTCCAGGAGTGACCCAAAAAGCAAAAAACAAAACAAAAAAAGCCAATAAAAGAAAGCTCCTAGCACCCTAGCAGCCCTCCCCACTCCCACTCTCCCCTCTGGCATCCTTCCTGAACCTGAGTGTTGGGCAATGTGGGAAGTGCCCGAATCCCAGTGGAGCCAGCCATGCACTCTTGTGTCTCCTGCTCTGGGCCTCGGTACACCTGTGTCGTGCGGTGGCTCCTTGTCCATTTCCTTATCTGGTAGAGGCGACTCCCTCTGAGCCGTGCAGGCCTGGGGTTGGGCGCTGGTTCCAGTTTTACCTCATGAGACCGACGTTCTCCTGTTGTGGGTATAACACGCGTGATTGGGTGAGCACCTGTACCCCTTCGTGTGCCTCTGACCCGGCTGGAGGGCGCAGTAGGGGTCACCTGAGACGTGTATGTGTGTGTGTGTGTACACGCATCTGACCCGGCTGGAGGGCTCAGTATGCGTCACCTGAGACGTGTGTGTACACTGGGGGGCTCAGTAGGGGTCACCTGAGACGTGTGTGTGTGTGTGTGTGTGTGTGTACACATCTGTCCCAGCTGGAGGGCTCAGTAGGGGTCAGCTAGAGACGTGTGTATGTGTACACGCATCTGACCAGGCTGGAGGGCTCAGTAGGGGTCAGCTAGAGACGTGTGTTTGTGTGTGTGTACACATCTGACCCGGCTGGAGGGCTCAGTAGGGGCCAGCTAGAGACATATGTGTGTGTGTGTTCATCTGACCCGGCTGGAGGACTAAGTAGGGGTCAGCTAGAGACGTGTGTGTGTGTGTGTACAGGCATCTGACCTGGCTGGAGGGCTCAGTAGGGGTCAGCTAGAGACGTGAGAAGTGTGTGTGTGTGTGTGTGTGTATGCATCTGACCAGGCTGGAGGGCTCAGTAGGGGTCACCTAGAGACGCTTTTCCCAAGCATCCATGCAAACTCCTGACAGTAAATGGTGAGGTTTACGTCCCACGCTCCCATCTCTGCCTCCGCTCAGTTTGCCTGGCTCCAAGCCTGGTGGGCACGTAGGTGCCAGGGAGCTGTGTAGCAGTGAGGGACCGAGATACAGAAGCCCCAGGTGTTTGAGGCTGACTCGAGGTGCAATAATGGTGATGAGGGAGCCCCGGGGCGTGGCTGCAGCTGGTCCCCCAGAGAAGGGGCTGTGCTCTCGGTAGCTCCCCTGCTCCCAGGGCCCAGCATGCCCCCCAGGGCCTTGGAGGGCTTGCTTCTACGTTTGTGCATGGCCTCTTTGATCGCAGTATAGCAACTCGGCTTGCTCTTGCGCTCGTTGGCCTTGCTCCTGCGGGAGCCCAAGCTCTTTTTTTTTAATTTAATTTAATTTTATTATTGTTCCCCCAAATATTATTACACCATTTTAGACATACAATTGAAAGATGCTCATGTAGAGTTTTGGTTCTACAGTGTTCCAACACCCATCCCTCCACCCAAACCCATCTCCCATCAGCAATGTCCCCACCTCCCTCCCCCCTTCCACACCTCAACTACTTGGCGGGTTCTGTATGTCATTTCTCTCCTCTTTATCTCTCCCTCCTGCCAAACTTTCGAGTACTTTGTGGAATGCAGTGCATTAAAAGACATTACTGTTTCCACTATTTTAATGAACCCTTGCTCGACTGGTTTTCCTCTGTTAATCTGGTCGTGAGGCAGTTTCCCAGCGTCCGGACAGCGAAAATGGTGGCTAGTGTGATAGGCGAGTCTCATTTGGCTGCTTCCGGGACCTCCCAGAGGTGACGGGCCACTCTAAAAACCCACCTGCCCTCCTGGGGGCCCCATAATCAGCTGGGCCGGGGCGACCCAAATTCCAGCCTCCCAACCGCTTGTGAGGCTCTTCATGCTATGGCTGGCGGCCCCAGGGCAGCTCCTGGGCGGGGCCACCAGGGTCGACAAAATGGATGGAAGAATGGCCGACCCCTAACTCCATCTGACGAATTCCCAGTAATTCCCGCTTCTGGGAGCCGCCTACCTGGGCTCGAACTGGTTTTGCTCTGTTAATCTGGTCGTGAGGCAGTTTACCAGCATCCGGACAGCGAAATTGGTGGCTAGTGTCATGGGCAAGTCTCATCCAGCTGCTTCCGGAACCCCCAGAGGTCACGGGCCCACTCACAAAACCCACTTCCTAACACTTGGTCCGTTACTCTGGTACCACCTGACACTTCCTAACCCTTGGTCTGTTACTCTGGTACCACCTGACACTTTCTAAACCTTGTCCGTTACTCTGGTACCACCTGACACTTCCTAACCCTTGGTCCGTAAATCTGGCACCAACTGACACTTCCTAACCCTTTATCCGTTACTCTGGTACCACCTGACACTGCCTAACCCTTGGTCCATTACTCTGGTACCACCTGACACTTCCTAACCCTTGGTCCGTTACTCTGGTACCACCTGACACTTTCTAACCCTGGTCCGTTACTCTGGTACCACCTGACACTTCCTAACCCTTGGTCCGTAAATCTGGCACCACCAGACACTTCCTAACCCTTGATCCGTTACTCTGGTACCACCTGACACTGCCTAACCCTTGGTCCATTACTCTGGTACCACCTGACACTTCCTAACCCTTGGTCCGTTACTCTGGCACCACCAGACACTTCCTGAACTTTAGTTGCCTCACCCCTGCTCCTTCTGTCTGTTTCTGTTTCTTCCTTTTCCCACTGTTTGTGTTTTGGGGCCATCCCCAGGATACTCCAAGGTTCCTCCTGGCCCTGCACTCAGGGATTAGTCTGGTGGTGTGTGAGGGGCCATATGGCCTGTTGCAGGCAGACGCCATCCTGCCGACCTGTCTGTCTAAGCTTGTTATGGGCGTGACGTGGGGCGGGTGGGCTTTGGGATAGGCTGAGGTGCTTGTTGCTCACGGTCGGGGTCGAGGACTTGCTGGTGTGTTCGCCTCGGTCCCCGCCCTTCAGTTGTGCCGCTCACCTGCACTTGGTTTGTGATGTTTTAGGGCTTGTGCAGCGCTGTCGGCCAACTTGGGTTTCATCCCTGGCATCCAATAGAGTCCCTACAGCACCCCCAGGAGTAACTCCTGAGTGCAGAGCTTGAGGAACCCCTGAGCATCGCGGGGGTGACCTAAAACGCATCAGATTGCTTCTGACCAACGAGACAGCAGATGTAACTTTAGGCAAATGATGGGATGCAAGGAGCCAATCGGACTTGCAGCTGCAGAGCCACGGCATGCGCCAAGAGCGCCCGCCAGCACTTGCAGCTCCCAGAGCCGGCATGCACCAAGAGTGTCCACCAGCAATTGCAGCCCAAAGCCCACAGTCTCCGGCCTGCGCAGCGGCAGAGAGCAGCAACCAAGGGCTACAACCCCCAGGCAGCTCGGCTCAACACAAGCAACACTTTGGCTGCTGGCAAGCACAGCCGACAGTGCTGCAGCAAGCTCCAAAAACATCCCAACCAAAATGCACGTAAGCAGCACAACTGAAAGGGTGGGGACCCAGGCAAACACACAAGCAAGGAAACGCCCTCCCTGCTCTGCTCTCACTCGGCCCTCTGATTGGTCCTCTGATAAGCCCTTATTTGCATGTCCAGTGTGATTGGTTCCCCGCATTCTATCATTTGCATACAGAGACATCTGCAGTCTCATTGGTGGGATACGATCTGATGCCTTTTTGGGTCACCCCCGGCAATGCTCAGGGGTTTTTCTTGGCTCTGCACTTAGGAATTACTTCCGATGGTGCTGGGGGACCTTATGAGATGCTGGGATAGAATCCAGGTCAGCCACACGCAAGCCTTCTTGGTAGGGCTACTGGGATGACGGGTGTCAGTTAGAAGCTGTCTAGAACCATATACAGTGTATAAATGTGAAAGATCCTGGGAAGGACCTTATCCTAAAATCAGTATTATCTAAGAATACTGCGCGGCCGCAGCAGAGCGTGAGTCTCTCTTCCGGGGCAGCTGGCATGGAGGCGGAGGAAAGGGCAGGGCCCAAAACTCCATTCCGAGTCTGGCCAGCGTGGTCTCTCCCCGCACATGTGAGCAAACCCTGGGAGCAATGTTGGACTTGGAGCTAGCTGAGCCCCTCACCGGGAGGTCAGCTCCATGGGCTGCTTCCACGTGGGGCCGGCCGAGCAGCGCAACGTGGGTCTGAAGTGGACCCACAGATTAGTGGGTCTTAGTGTTTTGCTCTACACACTAAGAAGAATTGCAGCGTGTAGAAGAGTCCGAGAAGGGGACGGTAGCTCGGCTGTGCAGTGTGACCTGTGTCCTCTTCTTTGGTGTGTGGGCTGTGAGGCCGTGGCGGCGGAGCTCCAGAACTGTGCCTGGAGGACCCAGGGACCCTTTCCTGCCCTTCTCTGGTCATCGGGCCAGTAGTTCAGTACAAGGGGATAGGGTAGCCGCTCGTGCCCTGCAGTACGGGGATGACGCAAGCCACTTCACAAGGCTCGGGGCGGCTCCAGGGTGACAGCGTGTGATGTTCGGGTGCTTTGTCCTTGCCGTGTGGCCCCCTCTCGGCCCCCTCCATGCCTGCTTCTGAGACCTCACTCACAGCCTTTGTGATTCGGACAGTGTTGCCCGCTGCGGTCTCTGTGTCTGCTTCAGAGCCACTTGCTCTTGCCTGAGATGCCCACAGCTCTGCCTGTGCCCTGCGACATGCCTCAGGAACCCCATCCCTGCCTGTGTGAGCCCACAGAACCCCATCCCTGCCTGTGTGAGCCCACAGAACCCCATCACTGCCTGTGTGAGCCCACAGAACCCCATCCCTGCCTGTGTGAGCTCACAGAACCCCCATCCCTGCCTGTGTGAGCCCACAGAACCCCATCCCTGCCTGTGTGAGCCCACAGACCCCCATCCCTCCCTGTGTGAGCCCACAGAACCCCATCCCTGCCTGTGTGAGCTCACGTCGGGGCTCCTAGTCCTGCCTGTGTGAACCCACGTCGGGGCCCCTATTCCTGTCTGTCCGACCCTCCTGGGGTTCCCGTCTCTGTTCTGTGTGACACACCCCAAAACCCTTGTTCCACCTGTGTGGCCCTGTCCTGTGTGTGTGACCGGGACAGCCCATAACTCTGCCGCACTCCCTAGTACAGAGTCCCCTGATCTGCCTTGTGGGGGTCACCGGAAACTGTGTCCCTGCTTGCATCATCCCACGAAGAACTTGTCCACTGCCCTCTGACCCGGGGACAGACCTCTTGGCACGCCTTGGCCCACGTGCCCCAGGCTGTCTGCGTGACCTCAACTCCATGACCAGGTCTTGTTCCCTGTGGGGTCCCAGCAAAGACCCCCGTCGCTGCTTAGGCCTCTCTTCAGAGGCTACTCAGCGGCGTCAAACCTGATCTTTGTGGCCCCCTCAGAGTCACAGCAGTGCCCGGGGACCCCACTTCAGGTCGAATGTCCCTGCGTGTGTGAGCCCTCCTCAGAGCCCAGCTCCTGCCTGTGTGGCCCAACCACTAAGTCAATGTCTCTGCTACAGAGACCCCACCTCAGCCTCATGTCTCTGCCCGTGGGACCCCTCCTCAGAGCCCATGTCCCTGCCTGTGGGACCCCTCCTCAGAGCCCATGTCCCTGTCCGTGGGACCCCTCCTCAGAGCCCATGCCCCTGCCCGTGGGACCCCTCCTCAGAGCCCATGTCCCTGCCCGTGGGACCCCACCTCAGAGCCCATGTCCCTGCCCGTGGTCCTTGGAATTACTCCTGGGGGTGCTCTGGGAACAG
Source organism: Cryptotis parvus (assembly GCA_021461705.1). NCBI lineage: Eukaryota > Metazoa > Chordata > Mammalia > Eulipotyphla > Soricidae > Cryptotis > Cryptotis parvus. The sequence continues at coordinate 21,107 of JAJIBD010026956.1, forward strand.
ATGGGACAGCAGGAACGGCAGCCTGGTTGGCCTTGTGTGTGGCAAATGCCTCCCTCACTGTCCTATAGCTATGCCTGCCCCATTGCCTTTAACCCAAGTGTCTGATTTGTTTGGATGTTGGCATCACCAGTGAGCGCCCGGGGCTGTCTCTACAATGCGGGGCTTGCCACAGAGCCCCCACCCTACCTCTTCCCCTCCCGCTTAGCCAGTCCACTCCCTGCTTGGGGGCGCATTGGTGGTGCTGTAGAAAGGGGGAGGGGCCCTGGCCTAGGACCGGGCTGACTGGAGCCGAGGGGTCCCACCAGGTTTGCAGGGCCCTGGCCTGGAGGAGAGGGGAGCAGCGCCCAGAAAACCTCAGCGCCCGGCCAGCTGGGAGGGGGTGCTGCCAAGGTCCCGTCCCTCCCACCCCACGACACGGTGATGTCACTCAGCTGTTTGGAGACAAAAGCACAGCGAGACGCCACGTGTGTTTCCTCAAATTTATGGAACAAGGAAGTAGTATCCGCGTAAATGTATCTTTCTCGGTACAGTATCACACAATTAATGAACCCGAGGGTGGTACGGGTACGTTGTGGGTCGAGGTGCAACCTGAGTGGCAGCAAGGCCAAGTGTCTGCCCCGTGGATCTGCTAACGGCCCGGCGGCGGTGCGGGCACGCTCACGGGGGCAGGTGCGACCTGGATGGCAGCAGGGAAAGAGGCTGCCTGGTGCTACCGCTGAACGGCCCAACGGCGGTGCGGGCACATTGCCTTGTACGCGGCCGGCCCATGCCGGCCTGGATCGATGCCACAAAGGCTGTGAGTGAGGTCTCAGAAGCAGGTATGGAGGGGGCCGAGAGGGGGCCACACGGCAAGGACAAAGCACCCGAACATCACACGCTGTAACCCTGGAGCCGCCCGAAGCCTTGCGAAGTGGCTTGCATCATCATCCCACTGCACTGGCCCGATGACCAGAGAAGGGCAGGAAAGGGTCCCTGGGTCCTCCAGGCACAGTTCTGGAGCTCCGTCGCCATAGCCAACAGCCCAAACACCAAGGAAGAGGACACAGGTCACACAGCACAGCCGAGCTACCGTGCCCCTCTCGGACTCTTCTACACGCTGCAATTCTTCTTAGTGTGTAGAGCAAAACACTAAGACCCACTAAGCTGTGGGTCCACTTCAGACCCCCAATTGCGCTGCTTGGCCGGCCCACGTGGAAGCAACCCGTGGAGCTGACCTCCCGGTGAGGGCTCCGCCAGCTCCTGGCCAAGAAGAACCCCTAGCATTGCCAGGGGTGACCCAAAAAGGCATCAGATCATATCACACCAATGAGACTGCAGATGTGTCTGTATGCAAATGATAGAATGCAGGGAACCAATCAGACTGAGCATGCAAATAAGGGCTTATCAGAGGGCCAAGTGAGAGCAGAGCAGGGAGGGCGTTTCCTTTGCTTGTGTGTTTGCCTGGGTCCCCCACCCTTTCAGTTGTGCTGCTTACGTGCATTTTGGTTGTGACACCGCTGTCGGCTGTACTTGCCAGCAGCCAAAGTGTTGCTTATGTTGAGCTGAGCCGGCAGGGGGTGTAGCCCTTGGTTGCTGCTCTCCGCCGCTGCGCAGGCTGGAGAGTGTGAGCTATTGGGCTGCAATTGCTCTGGACACTCTTGGTGCATACTGACTCTGGGAGCTACAAGAACTGGCGGCCGCTCTTGGTGCATGGCTCTGGAAGCTAAGCGCTGGCGGACGCTCTTGGTCATGGCAGCTCTTGAGCTGCAAGTCCTGGGGCGCTCTTGGTGCATGGCCCTGGGAGCTGAAGTGCTTAGGCGCTCTTGGGCACGCTGGCTCTGGGAGCTGCAAGTGCTGGCGGGCGCTCTTGGTGCATGCTGGCTCTGAGAGCTGCAAGTGCTGGTGGGAGCTCTTGGTGCATGCCATGGCTCTGGGAGCTGCAAGTGCTGGCAGGTGCTCTTGGTGCATGGCTCTGGGAACTGCAAGTACTGGTGGGTGTTCTGGTGCATGCTGGCTCTGGGAGCTGCAAGTGCTGGTGGGTGTTCCTGTTGCATGCCGGCTCTGGAAGCTGCAAGTGCTGGTGGGCGCTCTTGGTGCATGCTGGCTCTGGGAGCTGCAAGTGCTGGTGGGCGCTCTTGGTGCATGCTGGCTCTGGGAGCTGCAAGTGCTGGCGGGCGCTCTTGGTGCATGCTTGCTCTGGGAGCTGCAAGTGCTGGTGGGCGCTCTTGGTGCCTGCTGGCTCTGGGAGCTGCATATGTTGGTGGGAGCTCTTGGCGCATGCCGTGGCTCTGGGAGCTGCAAGTGCTGGTGGGCGCTCTTGGTGCATGCTGGCTCTGGGAGCGGTAAGTGCTAGCGGGCACTCTTTTGCATGCTGGTTCTGGGAGCTGCAAGTGCTGGCGGGTGCTCTTGGTGCATGCCGTGGCTCTGGGAGCTGCAAGTGCTGGGGTGCTCTTGGTGCATACCGGCTCTGGGAGCTGCAAGTACTAGGGGTGTTCTTGGTGCATGCTGGCTCTGGGAGCTGCAAGTGCGGGGGCATTCTTGGTGCATGCCTCTGGGAGCTGCAAGTGCTGGCAGGTGCTCTTGGTGCATGGCTCTAGGAACTGCAAGTACTGGTGGGTGTTCTGGTGCATGCTGGCTCTGGGAGCTGCAAGTGCTGGCGGGCGCTCTTGGTGCATGCCGGTTCTGGGAGCTGCAATTTCTTGTAGCGCTCTTGGTGCATGCTGGCTCTGGGAGCTGCAAGTGCTGGTTTGGCGCTCTTGGTGCATGCCAGCTCTGAGAATTGAAGTGCTGGCAGGCGCTCTTGGTGCATGCTGGCTCTTGGAGCTGCAAGTGCTGACGGGCTTCTTGGTACATGGCTCTAGGAACTGCAAGTGCTGGCGGGCGATCTTGGTGCATGCTGGCTCTGAGAGCTGCAAGTGCGACGGGAGATATTGGCGCATGCCGTGGCTCTGGGAGCTGCAAGTGCTGGTGGGCGCTCTTGGTGCAAGCTGGCTCTGAGAGCTGCAAGTGCTGGTGGGAGCTCTTGGCGCATGCCATGGCTCTGGGAGCTGCAAGTGCTGGCAGGTGCTCTTGGTGCATGGCTATGGGAGCTGCAAGTACTGATTGGCGTTCTGGTGCATGCTTACTCTGGTAGCTGCAAGTGCTGGTGGGCGTTCCTGTTGCATGCCGGCTCTGGGTGCTGCAAGTGCTGGTGGGCGCTCTTGGTGCATGCCGGCTCTGGGACCTGCAAGTTCTTGCGGCGTTCTTGTGGCGTTCTTGCTGCATGCTGGCTCTGGGAGCTGAAGTGCTGGTGGGCGTTCCTGTTGCATGCCGGCTCTGGAAGCTGCAAGTGCTGCTGGGCGCTCTTGGTGTATGCCGGCTCTGGGAGCTGCAAGTTCTTGTGGCGCTCTTGGTGCATGCTGGCTCTGGAGCTGCAAGTGCCAGCGGGCACTCTTAGTGCATGGCTCTGGGAGCTGCAAGTGCTGGCGGGCACTCTCGGTTCATGCTGGCTCTGGGAGCTGCAAGTGCTGGTTTGGCCCTCTTGGTGCATGCCGGCTCTGTGAGTTGAAGTGCTGGAAGGTGCTCTTGGTGCATGCTGGCTGTGGGAGCTGCAATTGCTGGAGGGAGCTCTTGGTGCACTGGCTCTGGGAGCTGCAAGTGCTGGAGGCGCTCTTGGTGCATGCCGGCTCTGGGAGCTGCAAATGCTGGCGGGCTCTCTTGGTGCATGCTGGCTCTGGGAGCTGCAAGTGCTGGCAGGCGCTCTTGGTTCATGCCAGCTCTGGGAGCTCAAGCACTGGCGGGTGCTCTTGGTGCATGCTGGCTCTGGGAGCTGCAAGTGCTGGTTTGGCGCTCTTGGTGCATGCAGGCTCTGGGAGTTGAAGTGCTGGCAGGAACTCTTGGTGCATGCTTGCTCTTGGAGCTGCAAGTGCTGGCGGGCAGTCTTGGTACATGGTTCTAGGAGCTGCAAGTGCTGGCAGGCAATCTTGGTGCACGCTGGCTCTGAGATCTGCAAGTGCTGGCGGGAGCTCTTGGGGCATGCCGTGGCTCTGGGAGCTGAAAGTGCTGGTGGGCAGCTCTTGGTGCATGCTGGCTCTGGGAGCTGTAAGTGCTGGCGGGCACTCTTGGTGCATGCTGGCTCAGGGAGCTGCAAGTACTGGCGGGTGCTCTTGGTGCATGCCGTGGCTCAGGGGGCTACAAGTGCTGGGGGCACTCTTGGTGCATACCGGCTCTGGGAGCTGCAAGTGCTGGTGGGCGCTCTTGGAGCATGCTGGCTCTGGGAGCTGCAAGTGCTGTGGGTCCTCTTGGTGCATGCTGGCTCTGGGAGCTGCTAGTGCTGGTTTGGCGCTCTTGGTGCATGCCGGCTCTGGGAGTTGACGTGCTTTCAGGCGCTCTTGGTGCATGCTGGCTCTTGGAGCTGAAAGTGCTGGCGGGCAGTCTTGGTACATGGCTCTAGGAGCTGCAAGTGCTGGCGGGCGATCTTGGTGCATGCTGGCTCTGAGAGCTGCAAGTGCTGGCGGGAGCTCTTGGTGCATGCTGGCTCTGGGAGCTGCAAGTGTGGGGTGTTCTTGGTGCATGGCTCTGGGAGCTGCAAGTGCTGGCAGGTGCTCTTGGTGCATGGCTATGGGAGCTGCAAGTGCTGGCAGGTGCTCTTGGTGCATGGCTATGGGAGCTGCAAGTACTGGTGGGCGTTCTGGTGCATGCTGGCTCTGGTAGCTGCAAGTGCTGGTGGGCGTTCCTGTTGCATGCCGGCTCTGGGAGCTGCAAGTTCTGTGGCACTCTTGGTGCATGCCGGCTCTGGGAGCTGCAAGTTCTTGTGGCACTCTTGGTGCATGCTGGCTCTGGGAGCTGCAAGTGCTGGCAGGCGTTCCTGTTGCATGCCGGCTCTGGAAGCTGCAAGTGCTGGTGGGCGCTCTTGGTGCATGCCGGCTCTGGGAGCTGCAAGTTCTTGTGGCACTCTTGGTGCATCATGGCTCTGGGAGCTGCAAGTGCCGGCGGGCGCTCTTGGTGCATGTCTCTGGGAGCTGCAAGTGCTGGTTTGGCGCTCTTGGTGCATGCTGGCTCTGAGTTGAAGTGCTGGCAGGTGCGCTTGGTGCGTGTTGGCTCTGGGAGCTGCAAGTGCTGGAGGTGCGCTTGCTGCATGCCGGATCTGGGAGCTGCAAGTGCTGGTTTGGTGCTCTTGGTGCAAGCCGGCTCTGGGAGTTGAAGTGCTTTCATGCGCTCTTGGTGCATGCTGGCTCTTGGAGCTGAAAGTGCTGGCGGGCAGTCTTGGTACATGGCTCTAGGAGCTGCAAGTGCTGGCGGGCGATCTTGGTGCATGCTGGCTCTGAGAGCTGCAAGTGCTGGCGGGAGCTCTTGGTGCATGCTGGCTCTGGGAGCTGCAAGTGTGGGGGGTGCTCTTGGTGCATGGCTCTGGGAGCTGCAAGTGCTGGCAGGTGCTCTTGGTGCATGGCTATGGGAGCTGCAAGTACTGGTGGGCGTTCTGGTGCATGCCGGCTCTGGGAGCTGCAAGTTCTGTGGCGCTCTTGGTGCATGCCGGCTCTGGGAGCTGCAAGTTCTTGTGGCACTCTGGTGCATGCTGGCTCTGGTAGCTGCAAGTGCTGGCGGGCGTTCCTGTTGCATGCCGGCTCTGGAAGCTGCAAGTGCTGGCGGGCGCTCCTGTTGCATGCCGGCTCTGGGAGCTGCAAGTTCTTGTGGCGCTCTTGGTGCATGCTGGCTCTGGGAGCTGCAAGTGCTGGCGGGCGCTCTTGGTGCATGTCTCTGGGAGTTGCAAGTGCTGGCGGGAGCTCTTGGTACATGCTGGCTCTGGGAGCTGCAAGTGCTGGTTTGGCACTCTTGGTGCATGCCGGCTCTGTGAGTTGAAGTGCTGGCAGGCGCTCTTGGTGCATGCTTGCTCTTGGAGCTGCAAGTGCTGGCAGGCAGTCCTGTTACATGGCTCTAGGAGCTGCAAGTGCTGGCGGGCGATCTTGGTGCATGCTGGCTCCGAGAGCGGCAAGTGCTGGCGGGAGCTCTTGGCGCATGCCGTGGCTCTGGGAGCTGCAAGTGCTGGTGGGCGCTCTTGGTCATGCTGGCTCTGGGAGCTGTAAGTGCTGGCGGGCGCTCTTGCTGCATGCTGGCTCTGGGAGCTGCAAGTGTTGGCGGGTGCTCTTGGTGCATGCCGTGGCTCTGTGAGCTGCAAGTGCTGGGGCACTCTTGGTGCATACCGGCTCTGGGAGCTGCAAGTGCTGGCGGGCGCTCTTGGTGCATGGCCCTGGGAGCTGAAGTGCTGGCGGGCGCTCTTGGTGCATGCTGGCTCTGGGAGCTGAAAGTGCTGGTGGAAGCTCTTGGCGCATGCCATTGCTCTGGGAGCTGCAAGTGCTGGCAGGTGCTCTTGGTGCATGGCTCTGGGAGCTGCAAATACTAGTGGGCATTCTGGTGCAATCTGGCTCTGGGAGCTGCAAGTGCTGGTGGGAGTTCCTGTTGCATGCCGGCTCTGGAAGCTGCAAGTGCTGGTGGGCGCTCTTGGTTCATGCTGGCTCTGGGAGCTGCAAGTTCTTGTGGTGCTCTTGATGCATGCTGGCTCTGGGAGATGCAAGTGCTGGTTTGGCGTTCCTGTTGCATGCCGGCTCTGGAAGCTGCAAGTGCTGGCGGGCGCTCTTGCTGCATGGCTCTGGGAGCTGCAAGTGCTGGCGGGCGCTCTTAGTGCATGCTGGCTCTGGGAGCTGCAAGTGCTAGTTTGGCGCTCTTGATGTATGCCGGCTCTGGGAGTTGAAGTGCTGGCAGGCGCTCTTGGTGCATGCTGGCTCTTGGGGCGGCAAGTGCTGGCAGGTAGTCTTGGTACATGGCTCTAGGAGCTGCAAGTGCTGGCGGGCGATCTTGGTGCATGCTGGCTCTGAGATCTGCAAGTGCTGGTGGGAGCTCTTGGCGCATGCCGTGGATCTGGGAGCTGCAAGTGCTGGTGGGCGCTCTTGGTGCATGCTGGCTCTGGGAGCAGTAAGTGCTGGCGGGCGCTCTTGGTGCATGCTGGCTCTGGGAGCTGCAAGTGTTGGCGGGTGCTCTTGGTGCATGCCGTCGCTCTGGGAGCTACAAGTGCTGGGGTGCTCTTGGTGCATGCTGGCTCTGGGAGTGCAAGTGCTGTCGGCACTCTTGGTGCATGCTGGCTCTGGAGCTGCAAGTGCTGGGGGTGCTCTTGGTGCATGGCCCTGGGAGCTGAAGTGCTGGTGTGCACTCTTGGTGCATGCTGGCTCTGGGAGCTCAAGTGCTGGCGGGCGCTCTTGGTGCATGCTGGCTCTGGGAGCTGCGAGTGCGGGGGCATTCTTGGTGCATGGCTCTGGGAGCTGCAAGTGCTGGCAGGTGCTCTTGGTGCATGGCTCTGGGAGCTGCAAGTACTGGTGGGCGTTCTGGTGCATGCTGGCTCTAGGAGCTGCAAGTGCTGGTGGGCGTTCCTGTTGCATGCCGGCTCTGGAAGCTGCAAGTGCTGGTGGGCGCTCTTGGTGCATGCCGGATCTGGGAGCTGCAAGTACTGGTGGATGCTCTTGGTGCATGCCGTGGCTCTGGGATCTGCAAGTGCTGGGGCGCTCTCTTGGTGCATACCGGCTCTGGAAGCTGCAAGTGCTGGCAGGTGCACTTGGTGCATGGCTCTGGGTGCTGCAAGTACTGGTGGGCGTTCTGGTGCATGCTGGCTCTGGGAGCTGCAAGTGCTGGCAGGCGCTCTTGGTGCATGCTGGCTCTGGGAGCTGCAAGTGCTTCTGGGTGCTCTTGGTGCATTGTGGGGGAGCGTCTGGAAGCCAAGATGGCGCCGACATCCGGTGCGAACGTGGCATATTCTGTGCACAAACAACTCGCCGCACAGGCGCAGAGGATACCTGTTCCAGGATGTGGGCAGGAACAGCAGGCGCGTCATAACGTCCGATGGCTGGGGGCCAATCAATTCCTGCCACATATGAGACGGGCCATAGATAGCTATAAAGGGACCGTTTGAGCTTGCTTGGTCATCGGTTCTCCATTGCCTCGCAAGATATAGAAGCTTTAATAAACCTGCAGAAGGATCCAGACCTCGTCTCGTGTCTTTTGTCCTGCTGGCAGGCGAGGGCGCCGCGACAACTGGTGCCGAAACCGGGAACTTTCAACGGCCCACGGTGGAGACCCCCTTCTCTTCTTAGGTAAGATAAGGGTGGATTCAGAACTGCAGGGTTTTTCTCGGAGAGGCATGCCCCAGTGGCTGCTTGACTTCCTATTCCCGAGACTGCCCGCCTGGGAGGGGAGCGGTATTCATTCTGTTACTATTTTTTGGTTTCATTTTTATTTGGTGGTGTTGTTTCGCGTTAGTCCGACGTAGATAAGCGGCTGCGAAACAAAATGGGAACCTGTCAATCGGTACAAAATTTAGTCCATGATCTACTTAAACAACGAGGCATTTCCCTTGCTCCGCGCACCCTGCGCAACTTTGTAAAAGAGGTAGATCGGTGCGCCCCTGGTTCGTGGTGTCAGGCTCTTTGTCGCTCCCCTCTTGGAAGAAGGTTGGTGACGACTTTGATCGAGCCTTAGCCGAGGGAAAACTCCAAAATGGGACCAAAGCCATATGGCATATGATTCTTAATTGTTTGCAGGATGAAAGTTGCATCTCATCAGTTAAGCGAGGGAGGAAGGTGTTGAGTCAGTTACAGGAGTCTATGTCAGAAACCGAGAAGAGTGAGCGCTTAGGGAGTGGCCACCCCGCTCAAAAAAGTAAGATGCCCGTAGAAAGGGCCAACTGTTCCGAAAGTGAACAGGAAACTAAGAAAAAAGGACCGTCCGTGAAAGGGACAAGCGACTCTGAGTCATCAAGTAGGAGTCTCCAAAGTACGAAGCGGAAAAATTCGGCTTCTAAAGTTATTTCCCTGTATCCATCTCTGCCGAAAGCCTTTTCTAAAATTAGTCTTAAGGGGGCACCTCCTCCAGTAGTGAGGAGGATTCCTTAAACCCGGAAGATACGGCAGTATTGGATCGGGAGGCGGCCCGTTATCATGATGAAGAACCCCCCATTAGGAAAGTCCAAACTAACAGTTATTCCATCAGCACCCAGTCACCCTGCGCTAACTAGGCCGCCCCGTATAACCCTGATAGGCCTCACTACCAAACTGTGTCCTCCCCCACCCCTGTGGGCTTTAGTTCCTCTTTCTTGATGCTGGAATGCCATAATCAGTTAAAAATGGCTTTTCCGGTGTTTGAAGGGGAAGGAGGGGGAAGAATGTACGCCCCGTAGAGTTTAATTTAATTAAAGAATTGGCGGAGTCAGTTAGAAAATGGGGTGCCACTGCCAGCTTTACTTTAGCTACCTTGGATCGCATTGCGCGTGATAGGTTGACACCCGAGATTGGCAAGACATTGCCAAAGCCACCTTACCTAATATGGGTTCCTACATCGAGTGGAAGGCATTGTGGCATGATGCAGCACAAGAGCAGGCTCGAGCCAATCAGCGTAGCAACACACCCGAACAACGCGCCTGGACATTTGAAATGCTTACAGGGCAGGGACCCAATGCTGAAAATCAGATTAACTTTCCCTGGGGTGTTTATCAACAGATTGCAGCCACTGCCACACGGGCATGGAAAGGGCTCTCAGGTCAAGAAAGGGACAGCTCATTTATCTAAGATACTGCAGGGCCCTCAGGAGCCCTTTTTCTGATTTTGTCGCCCGCATGCTTGATGCGGCCAACCGCATTTTTGGAGAACAGGCAGATATCTCTCCTTTTGTTGAGCAATTGATTTTTGAACAAGCTTCACAGGAGTGCCGCACCCTCATTACCCCCACAAACATAAAGGATTGCAAGATTGGATAAAAACATGTCGAGAAGCGGGGGCACCCCTTACTAACGCCGGTCTTGCGGCAGCCATTTTGCAAACACAGCAAGCTACTATTAAAAGACATTCTCCCCATGTAGTGTGTTATAACTGTGGAAAGAAGGGACATCTCAAGAAGGAGTGCCGTGCACCGGCTAACCCTAATAAATCTGGAACACAATTGTGCACGGTGCGGCAAGGGCTATCATAGTGCCTCTCTATGCAGGTCCGTTCGCGACCTTAAGGGCAGGCTTCTTCCACCGATAAGCAACATTCAAAAGGCCTCTGAGCCAAAAACGGGAAGCGAGGCCCGGGGCCCAGGGCCTGAACAAGTATGGGTCCCTCCCCAGCAGAACCCTCAGCAGGGGGACCAGGCCTGGGCAATATGCCCGATTGGTCCTCCGTGCCACCACCCGAGTCACCTTAACTTCCGATGATGGGGCACGTTTGGTGGCGGTTTCTTGTCCCACTACTGAGGATATTTTTGGATTAATCATTGGAAAACAGACCTATGCCACCTCTGGGCTCGTGGCGTACCCAGGGTAATTAATGGGCCACCAGAAAATCTTAAAGTTTTGTGCACCTGCCCTCAGGGAACTATTATTATTGAAAGACATGACCCCATTGCCCAAATTGTGTTACTTCCAAGGCATCAAAGTTTACCTTTGGATATATCCCCTAAGTCTGAAAACGACGAATTGGGAGCCTTTTTGATGATGGATCTTCAAAATAGACCTACTCTTAAAATTACAGTGCAAGGTAAGACCTTTGAGGGGATTTTGGACACAGGAGCGGACCAGAGTATAATATCTGCACATTGGTGGCCAAAGACCTGGCCCGTTTCTGATTCTTCCCAGTCCCTCCAGGGGCTAGGTTACGCCCATTACCCCAGGAGAAGCGCCCACATTCTTCAGTGGATTGACCCCGAGGGGCAGCAGGGTTATTTCACTCCTTACGTACTTCCTCTTCCTGTGAATTTATGGGGCAGGGATGTACTTGCAGGGCTGGGTCTTGTTTTGACCAATGATTATTCACCTCAGGCTAAAGGCATGGTGCGTGCCATGGGCCATACCCCTGGGGAGGGACTAGGTAAGGAGGAGCAAGGAAACATTGAACCTGTACAGGCCACCGGCCAAGTGGATCGTGCAGAGCTGGGTTTTTTCTTAGTGGCCACTGGGCCATCCATACCCATACCGTGGATAAAGGAGGGCCCGGTGTGGGTTCCACAGTGGCCTCTGACCTCCGATAAATTAACTGCAGTTAAAGATTTAGTAGCCCAACAATTAAAACTGAATCACTTGGAGCTTTCCACTTCCCCGTGGAATACCCCCCATTTTTGCAATAAAAGAAAAAAAGTGGAAAGTGGAGATTATTACATGATTTAAGAGCAATTAACAGCCAAATGCAGTTGCTGGGACCTGTACAACGGGGCCTCCCCCTGCTTTCGGCTTTACCCCGCAGCTGGCCCATCATTGTTATGGATATTCAAGATTGCTTTTTTTCAATTCCTCTGGCAGCTCAAGACAGGCCCGCTTTGCCTTTACGGTGCCCTCTATTAATCATCAAGAGCCAGATGCCAGATATCAATGGAAAGTCTTACCACAGGGCATGGCCAATAGCCCAACCATTTGTCAACTATATGTGCAAAGGGCTTTAAGCCCGGTGCGAAAAAAGGTTTCCAAACGTTTATCTGTTACATTATATGGATGATATTTTAATTTGTTACCGAGAAAAGGAAGTGCTGTTGCAGGCCCTTAGTTTATTAATTTCCTCCCTACGAATGATGGGGTTATATCTGTCCCCGACAAGATTCAACAATCTACCGTTAACACCTTTTTGGGCACCTGTGTTAGCCCTACAACAATATTCCCACAAAAGGTTCAGCTCCAAGTATCTCACCTGCGTACCCTTAATGATTTTCAAAAACTATTGGGCGATATCAATTGGCTGCGTCCCTTTTTAAAGGTTACCACAACCCAGCTACAGCCCCTGTTCTCCCTTTTAGAGGGAGATTCAAAGCTTGATTCCCCTCGCGCCTTTACACCCCAGGCCAGACAAGCCCTGCAACTAGTGGAGTCGGCCATACAAAAGGCACAGTTGCTTCGTGTAGACTATAATAAACCTTGGCAGTTATGCGTTTTCCTACAAGTAAAAGACCCACGGCTGCCCTGTGGCAGGATGGTCCATTGTTATGGCTACATTGTCATGCCTCTCAAGGAAAGGTTCTGGAGGATTTCCCATCCGCCATTGCAGTTTTGGCCTTGAGAGGTGTCAAGGCATCCATGGAACATTTTGGCTCGCCCCGGCCTCATTAATTCTTCCATACACCCCTCAGCAAATTCAAGTTTTGGCAGCCCTAAGGAACGATTGGGCCATTTTAATTACTTCCTATACAGGGACTATTGATTGTCATTACCCTGCGCATCCCTTGGCCCAGTTTGCTTGCCTGCATCCAGTTATTTTTCCCAAAGTGACTGCCTCTCAACCACTTTCCAACGCCTTGCTAATTTTTACAGATGGATCGTCTAAAGGCAAAGGAGCTTATGTTCTTAACAATCAGGTTTTTTCAGTGACTTGTTCACCCTCGGTTTCTCCCCAGTATGTGGAGTGCTATGTGGTTTTACAAGTTCTGCGCCTTTACAATGTCCCCATTAACATTCTTTCTGATTCTCATTATGTGGTAAATGCAGTAAAAAGATTGGAGGTGGTTGGAGTTGTTAAAAGCGCCAGTTTGATTGCCCCATTGTTTTTAGATTTGCAAGCATGCTTGTATCAGCGCACAGCCTCTTTTTATATTGCACATATTAGAGCTCATCCCAACCTTCCAGGTCCCTTGGCCAAGGGTAATGCCGCGGCAGACGCTGCAACTCGAAATTCAAGATATGTGTTTACAAGCATAGAGCAGGCGGGTTTATTTCATAAGCAATATCATGTTAATGCTTCCACCCTAAGACAGAGATTTGGAATTTCCCGCCAAGAAGCCAGAGAGATTGTTACCCAATGTTTAGGATGTTGCCAATTTCTCCCCGCTCCTCAGAGGGGAGTTAATCCCCGAGGATTAAGACCTTTACATGTGTGGCAAATGGATGTTACGCATATTTCGTCTTTTGGAAAGTTGGCCTTTGTTCATGTTTCAACAGATACATGTTCTGGCATCATGCACGCCACTCCGTTGGCGGGAGAGAAGGCCTCTCATGTAATTCAACATTGCCTAGAAGCTTGGAGCGCATGGGGCAAACCCATGGCTTTGAAAACTGATAATGGGCCCGCTTATTCTTCCCTTAAGTTTGCTGAGTTTTTCAGACAAATGCAAATTAAGCATATTACTGGAATTCCCTATAACCCACAAGGCCAAGGAATTGTGGAACGTGCCCATAAAACCTTAAAGGCATATATTACTAAACAAAAAGGGGGTATAGAGGGATTGCTGTATTCCCCCAGAAATGCTGTATCCATTGCCTTGTTTACACTTAATTTTTTGAATTTGGATGACACGGGCCGTTCGGCAGCGGATAGACATGCTGAGCCAACCCATACCCCACCCTTGAGGCTAAATGGAAAGATGTTTTATTGAATAAATGGAAAGGCCCGGATCCTGTTTTAATAAGATCCAGGGGAGCTGTTTGTGTGTTTCCACAGGGCGCCGAGCAGCCGCATTGGATACCTGAGCGATTGGTTCGCTTTGTTTCTCCAGCCGGAAGACCCCGAATGTGAATTTGGCATCAGCATGAAGTTACTGTTATTTTTTAAATAACCACTTTGTGGATAAGTATTTTAGCCTCCCCTCATTATCCCATTTCGCAAAAATGGATGATTGTTAATCCCAACAGAGGGGTAGTTGCTAATGCCACTGACTCCTCGTTATATCCCCTAAATACCTGGTGGCCTGACTTGTACTTTGATCTTTGCGACCTCATGGGCCCCAACTGGGGGCCCTCCGGTCATGCATCCCTGGACTGGGGATGTCAATACCGGGACTTAGATCATCTATGAGACAATTAGGATTTTATGTTTGTCCCGGCCACAAGTCAAGACATAAAGGAAATATTAACTGTGGTGACATGAGTGAGGGATTTTGTGCCTCTTGGAGTTGCGTTACCACGGGGGACGCCTCCTGGGAGATGACCTCAAGTTGGGATTATATAAAAATTTCTAAATTTGATCGAACCATGTTGGGGGCAGGAGTATGCAACAGAGTGCAAGATTGCGGTCCTTGTTATAATAAATCCGATTCCAGGTACTCATCCACCCCAAATGCTACACCTCATGGCCGCTGCAATTTGATTAAGGTTTCCTTTACCCAACAGGGTAAACAGCAGACTACTTGGGAGTCTGGTTTTATCTGGGGCTTACGTTTATATAAGTCCGGGACGGACCCAGTTGCTATTTTTAGGATTTATAGAGAGGTCCGGGTTGCCACCATTCCTGTTGGCCCAAACCATGTTTTACATATATGGTACTTAACTCCACAAAGCCATCTCAGACCCGGTCATGTTGGCTGTGTTTACAGGCAGCCCCCCTATTATGAAGGAATTGCCATACAGGCCCAGTATGCTAATGTTTCCCAGCTATCTGCTGAATGCAATAATTTTCCAAAAAGTTGACTATTACAGCAGTGTCCGGGGCAGAACTTTGTTTTGGCTCAGTGCCACCCACTCATTTGCATCTATGTAATAAGACTGTTTTGCTGCCCAAAGGAAATTATTTTTTATCAGCCCCTAATAATTTGTTATTTGCCTGCAACACTGGATTAACCCCTTGTTTGGCTGGAGAAGTTTTCAATCAATCTTTTGAGTTTTGTGTTCTTATAGAAATATGGCCCCGAATGGTATATCGCCCGGATGTCGAGGTGATTCGAAGCATGACCCAGCATTCCCGTGTGACCAGAGAAGCCGTAACCATCACTGTGGCCCTCTTACTTGGATTAGGAGGCATTTCTGCCGGAGCCGCTGGAGCCGCGACGGGTGCCACAGCTATGACTGAGTCTCGAGAACTTTGGCGTTTGCATAAAGCTATTACAGCGGACCTGAGGGACCTTGGGGACTCAATTTCTGCTTTGAAAAGATCTTTAACCTCGCTTTCAGAAGTAGTGCTTCAGAATAGAAGGGGACTGGATTTACTTTTTTTACAAAAAGGGGGCCTGTGTGTGGCCCTAGGGGAGCAATATTGTTTTTATGCAGATCACACTGGGGTGGTGCGGGATTCGATGAAAAAGTTACAAGAAAGATTGTCAGCCCGAGAAAAGATCTGGAAAATTTTCTTGGTTGGTTTAACGGAGTTTGGCATAAGTCTCCTTGGATTACTACCCTTGTTTCTACATTGTTAACCCCACTATTGCTTTTAATTTTAGCCTTGACTTTGGGACCCTGGGCTTTGCAAAAAATTGTAGAATTTATTAGATCTACAGTGCGTGCGGCCACCGATCATACTGTTCAAATTCATTATTCTCGCTTGGTTGCTGCGGAGGTGGACCCCCCCCCCTTATGATACTCAAAATGCTTAATTAACGGCTCATGTGTGTGTGTAGGAATTTGAGAGGCCCCCAACTTGATTCGCATCTTTGGCCATTTCCCCTTTACGTTCTAGTAAGATTGACAGCTCTTGCACCCCCTGCCCAAGTGGGCATTGCGAGGGGAGAGTGTCATACTTACCCTGAGCAGGGTGTCCGACCAAGGGTCGGGCTTTAGGGGTTATCCTGTTTGCACCAGGCCAGATTGCCCTTGCCTGACCCCAAAAGCGGGCTCCTTTTTGGCACTTGGTAGGCTGGCTGCATAGGCTGACCTGGCAGGTGATAATTAACCACTCGGGGTAACAGGCTCTAACCCCACCTGCTTAAAGGGTGCCCCCTCTTGACTTTTAATACAAGAAAGGGGGAGATGTGGGGGAGCGTCTGGAAGCCAAGATGGCGCCGACATCCGGTGCGAGCGTGGCATATTCTGTGCACAAACAACTCGCCGCACAGGCGCAGAGGATACCTGTTCCAGGATGTGGGCAGGAACAGCAGGCGCGTCATAACGTCCGATGGCTGGGGGCCAATCAATTCCTGCCACATATGAGACGGGCCATAGATAGCTATAAAGGGACCGTTTGAGCTTGCTTGGTCATCGGTTCTCCATTGCCTCACAAGATATAGAAGCTTTAATAAACCTGCAGAAGGATCCAGACCTCGTCTCGTGTCTTTTGTCCTGCTGGCAGGCGGAGCCTAGCGACAGTGCATGCCGTGGGCTCTCGGGCTGCAAGTCCGATTGGCTCCTTACATCACATCATTTGCCTAAAGTTACATCTGCAGTCTCGTTGGTCAGATGCAATATGATGCTTTTTAGGTCTCCCCGCGATGCTCAGGGGTTCCTCAAGCTCTGAAATCAGGAGTTCTCCTGGGAGTGCTCCAGGGACTCTATGGGATGCTGGGATGGACCCCAAGTTGGCCGACAGTGCTGCAGCAAGCCCACAAACATCCCAACCAAAGTGCAGGTGAGCAGCACAACTAAAGGACTGGGACCCAGGCGAGCACACCAGCAAGTCCTCGACCCCGACGTGAGCAACAAACACATCAGTCTATGCCAAAACCCCCACCGCCCCACGTCACGCCCATAACGGGCTTAGACAGACAGGACGGCAGGACAGTGTCTGCCTGGCAACAGGCCATATGGCCACTCAAATACCACCAGAACTAATCCCTGAGTGCAGGGCCAGGAGGAACCTTGGAGAATCCTGGGGATGGCCCCAAAACAAAAATAGTGGAATAAAGGAAGAAACGGAATCAGACAGAAGGAGCAGGGGTGACGCAACTAAAGTTCAGGAAGTGTCAGGTGGTGCCAGAGTAACGGACCAAGGGTTAAGAAGTGTCAGGTGGTACCAGAGTAACGGACCAAGGGTTAGGAAGTGTCAGGTGGTATCAGAGTAACGGATCAAGGGTTAGGAAGTGTCAGGTGGTACCAGAGTAACGGACCAGGGTTAGGAAGTGTCAGGTGGTACCAGAGTAACGGACCAAGGGTTAGGAAGTGTCAGGTGGTACCAGAGTAACGGACCAAGGGTTAGGAAGTGTCAGGTGGTACCAGAGTAACGGACCAAGGGTTAGGAAGTGTCAGGTGGTACCAGAGTAACGGACCAAGGGTTAGGAAGTGTCAGGTGGTACCAGAGTAACGGACCAAGAGTTAGGAAGTGTCAGGTGGTACCTCAGTAACGGACCAAGGATTAGGAAGTGTCAGGTGGTATCAGAGTAACGGACCAAGGCTTAGGACGTGTCAGGTGGTACCACAGTAACAGACCAAGGGTTAGGAAGTGTCAGGTGGTACCAGAGTAACGAACCAAGGGTTTGGAAGTGTCAGGTGGTACCAGAGTAACGGACCAAGGGTTAGGAAGTGTCAGGTGGTAACAGAGTAACGGACCAAGGGTTAGGAAGTGTCAGGTGGTACCAGAGTAATGAACCAAGGGTTAGGAAGTGTCAGGTGGTACCAGAGTAACGGACCAGGGTCAGGAAGTGTCAGGTGGAACCAGAGTAACGGACCAAGGTTTAGGAAGTGTCAGGTGCTACCAGAGTAATGAACCAAGAGTTAGAAAGTGTCAGGTGGTGCCAGAGTAACGGATCAAGGGTTAGGAAGTGTCAGGTGGTACCAGAGTAATGGACCAAAACTTAGAAAGTGTAGGTGGTACTAGACTAACGACTTGTGTGCGAACGTACCCCAGGCGGAAGAGGTACATGTAATGATTCATGCATAAGAGGGGAAAGAGGAAACGTACCTTAACCATTCTTATTCAGGGCAGGAGAAAGCACTGGGCAGGCCAGCCCATGAGCTTCGCCTGCCAAGCCAGGCCCTCCGGCCACACTTACTTAAAGGCACCCCATCTCGTCTGGTCTTGGAAGCCAGACCGAGGGGTCGAGTCCTGGCATCATGCGGCCCCCAGAGGACCCAAAAGCACCCCCAAAACATTCTAATTTAGATACTCACTTATATTACCAGCCATTTTTCATGCCTTCTAGGACTATGGATTTTGTGTTTTCAACCCCCAGAGGGTAATTTTGAAGATGAAACAGAGTGATTCACATCAGGTTCTGAGCTGCGTGTCCATTATAGAGCAGCACACAGTTTCACTCCGGTACTTCCGGCAGAATATCTAGATTCCAACAAAGCCATAACGGCAGGCCATGGTACAGATGTTCCCTCGACGCACTCCCCGGGAAAGAGCCTCCTTGCTGGAGAGGCGGCAAACAGTCCCAAGCCAGCCCTAAGCCAGCTCAGCAGCGTGAGCATGCCTTTTTAAGCAATCACATCAATTGCAGAAAATTATCTTTAGCGAGCTCCAGAGAGAAGTAGAACAACAAAATCTGAAATTCAAGCTCCAAGTTGACACTCAGACTCTACCGCAAGAGTCAAGGAACAGAAATCGTTCGCAGTTTCTCCCCCACACAGAGGCAAACTTTCGCCACGGATTTCGAGGGTGCATCTCTTTGCCCTGAGACCTTTACCCAAAGTCCTGTGAGCCGGCCTCATTTACATACACACCATGACTGAGGGGCTGCGAGCCTGAGCCCACCACCAGCTCACTCTCTGCGCCCCTGCCATTGGTATTTTCTAATGAGGGGCCGAGAGCTCTGGCATTTGGGGCCATTTATGTTTTAGTCACGGGGAAATAAATTCCATTCAGTTACCCCACACGGTCCACTCCGCAGATAAAACATCTGAATTGCACAAGCAATGGGATCGCATCCATCAGCTCTTTTGGGAAGATCCTTTTATAAGCTATAGTGTATATATTTTCATTTCCTCCATCAAAAGCCCCAGTACTGCTATTAGACCTGCCTCCCATGTTCGGGGAGGCTCGGGCCCCACACTTGACAGGCACTATCTACTTCCTTCTCCTTTATTAAGGGAGAAGCCCGGGAGAGCGCGAGGAGCACTGCTCATGTGTAGCGTGTGCGAGAGGCCATGTTGGAGAGCCGGGATTGCATGTTCCCACCCGCCCAACTCCAGAGCCAGTCATGTGGCTCTGCCAGTCGCCCTGAGCACCACCTGGACAAAGCACCGCACCGTCCGGCTGCAACCACTGGGCAAAGCAGTGCCAGGAGGGACCCTCCCTGCTCCCCACTGCTACTGCAAACCAAATAGGGGCCACAGAGGTAGCAGAGTGGGTAGGGCATTGCCTTGTGTGTGGCCAACCTGGAGTCAAGCCCTGGCATCCCAAGAAGGTTAACTAAACCCTGCTGGGAGTGATGCTGGATCACCTCTGGGTGTGGCCAAAACCAAATTCTGAAACAATGAGGCACCGCCCAGGTAACTCAATAGACTCACACTTTGGAGGCAGGGAGACAGGGGTTAGGCTCCTGGCACCCTATGAAAAGTCTAAACGTCTCCTGAGCACTAGTTACCACTAGCGGTAACCACGCTACACCCCCAACACAGACAGAGCCATAGTCCCTGAGCAACACTGGGTATGGCCACAAGCAGACATAACCGTAAGCTTTTAAGGCCAGACAGTATGGTGCTTGCCTGGCACGTGACCAACCTGTTTGACCCACCTCACATGACGCCCAGCCCCCAAGCACAGTCAGGAGTCAGCCCTGAGTGACACCAGGAGTGGTCCCACAATGAAAACTAATAAAATCAGGGAGTATTTCCCCCTTGCAAAGAGAGCTCCACAGGCTGGGACACAAACTTTGCGTGCAGGCACCCCGGGTTAATCCTGAACAGTGCCTGGTCCCCTACGGCAGGCACAAAAGGCAGACACACGTCTCGACTCACACCCCAAGGAGTAGCCCAGAAACCTAAGACAAACAAATAAAAATAAGTGAGATAAAAGTCACTGCCCTATGGGGCCGGAGCCATAGCCCAGCGGGTAGGGTGTCTGCCTTGAGCAGCGGCCAGCCCATGCTGGCCTGGGTTCGATCCCCGGCATCCCATATGGTCCCCGAGCACTGCCAGGAGTGATTCCTGAGTGCAGAGCCAGGAGAAACCCCTGAGCATTGCCGGGTGTGACCAGCAGTCAGTTGTTGGAGCCACAGTACAGCGGGGAGAGCTCTGGACTTACATGCGGCAACGCAGTTTCCATATGGAGTGAGCCCTGCGGCGCAGCCAGGGAGTGAGCCCTGAGCACCGCTGGGCGGGTGTGGCCAAAGAAAAAGAACTTTTTTTTTTTGCTTTTTGGGTCACACCCAGCGATGCTCAGGGGTTACTCCTGGCTATTCACTCAGGAATTACTCCTAGTGGTGCTCAGGGGACCCTATGGGATGCTGGGATCGAACCCGGGTCAAACGTCCTACCCGCTGGGCTATTGCTCCAGCCCCAGAACTTTCTGATTTTTTAGGCTTGGAGCCAGGCACGGCAAGCCTGGCAAGCTGCCTGTGCCATATTTGATATGCCAAATACCAGTAACAATTATGTTAGGTCATTCCCATGACCTAATATAATGGTTTGAGGTTCTTTATGTTCCTGGAGCAAGCAGACGCCCTTGGGCTCTACTAGCATGAGACAGGACATATGGAGATAATACTGGTGCCCCCTAGAGCCAATAGATAAAACTGGAATATAGTGATAGTGATAGGCTTGGAGCCACCCCTTGGTAGCATCTCTCCCTCACAGACAAGCTCTGGGTGAAACCTCCTCACAGGAAAGGGTGGCTCTCTGTCACCCTCTGGGCTCTGGGCTCACTGCGGGCTCAGCCAGGCATACAGTGAACACTCGGATGAGCCCCTAGCATGGAGGGAGGTCACCCGTCAGCTCGAGTAGTTTCGGTCTCACGGGCGTGCTCGGGCCACTGAGCACTTGACTCCAGAAGCTTGAAACGGGACAGGCCCCTGTGCAGAGCCCAGACTCAGCAAAGTCCTCTTTCCTCGAGAGCCCTGGGGAGGACACACCCAGCACCCAGGCCTCCCGGCAACCGTCCCAGTCACCAGGTCTCGCCGGGCTCTGTCTGGATTCCCACCACATCGGGAGGCCTTTTCCCAAACCTGGGTCCTTCCAACCCCTGCTTCCTTCCTGCCCCTTACGCCGTCCCACAGGGTTGCCCTATGCTCATGCCTCCGCCTTCCCAGGGACAGTTTTCACCTGGGGCCTGCTTGGACAGCTGGGGCCGCGCAGTAGAGAAGCCCTAGACTGCTCCTGTCTTAGTCCGGCTCCCTCTGTCTAAGCGCTAGCCACACGAGGCCACTAGCCACACGAGACCACTAGCCACACGAGGCCACTAGCCACAAGAGGTCACTAGCCACACGAGGCCACTAGCCACCACGAGGCCACTAGCCACACGAGGCCACTAGCCACACGAGGTCACTAGCCACACGAGGTCACTAGCCACACGAGGCCACTAGCCACACGAGGCCACTAGCCACACAAGACCATTAGCCACACGAGGCCACTAGCCACACGAGCGCCACTAGCCACTCCTGCCCTTCGCTCTACCCTGGACATCTGTGATGGCAAATGGCAGGTTGCTGTTCTCAGAGGCAAACAGATTGTCTAATGAGATTTTCTTGGTGTTTTTTTTGGCTGACAGATAACTAATGAGAAGCTACACTTGGACTTTTTTTTTTAAGAATACATATTCCTGGGGTCAGAGCTATAGTCCAGTGGGTAGGTCATTTGCCTTGCATGCAGCCAACCTGGGTTTGATCCCCGGCATCCCATATGGTCCCCCAGCAGTGCCAGGAGTAATTCCTGAGTGCAGAGCAAGGAGTAACCCTTGAACATTGCTGGGTGTGACCCAAAAAGACAAAAAAAAATACATTCCAGGGACTAGAGCAACAGTACAGCGGATAAGGCACTTACTTGTACAGCGGATAAGGCACTTACTCTTCACTCAATTCCCAGAATCCCATATGGTCCCCAAGTACCACCAGAAGTGATCCCTGGTACAAAGCCAGGAGTAAGCCCTAACCATCACCAGATGTGGCCCAAAAATAACAAAACAAGAAATTCTATATTCGAATAAAACTTCATGTGTCCCCAAACCGCTGCTGTGCTTAGTTAGCCCTGGGCCCGGCTGTCTGCTCCACTGTTTCCCGGTCAAGCCTCCTGATGACATCTGCATGCCACCGTTTACAGAGAAAGACGGGGGAGTCCAGAGGGGCCGGGCATGAGGTCTCTGTGTGCAAAGGCTTTTCACAGAGGCTGTCGAACCGTTCATGTCAGCAGAAAGCAGCGTCTCTCAAGTGCGTGCCCATGTGGGCAAAGCATGCCCAGGGCAGGTTCCTGGGAAGGAAGGAAGGCCGTGTGCCAGGCTGTAAGCAGGTTAGGTCCGTCCCTGCCAGGTTAAGGAGAGAGCAGCATTCTAGCCAGTGAGCTGAGTCTGGCAAGGTTCTGGGCCTGTGGATAGAGAGGCTGAGAGGAGGCCCCAGGGTCTAGGGTAGGTGGACCTGGCCTGGCAGGGGAGAGAGGCAAGGGCAGACTTGAGTGCTTGGCTCGTGAGGGCCCGGCGGGGGGGTGGGCAAGTAGCTCCACTGCAATGTCCCCAGTGTCCACGGGTTGTGCAACGTGCCCTCAGCAGCCAGGAGCAGCTTGGTGCCCACCAGTGCCACAGATGGCCGGCTGAGTCGATGCTGAGCTTCTCAAAGAGCGGGGCATTTCGGGGAGTCTCCAACGGGCCTCTGAAGGACTGGTCACGTCCTGCTGTAAGCAGGGCACCACAAATCTCTCCCAACGGGCACATTCCCCGGCGAGAGGCTCAGTGCTGTGAGGGGCCCTGAGAATGAATGAGCTACAGCCACAGCAGAAAGGAACACGGACACCGGATGTTGAGTGAGCAAATGTCTGGCACCCAAGATACATGCAGGGGGACGATGTATGACTACAAAATTCACTTGGCATCACTGTGCCAATTCACTTGGCATCACTTGGCACCACAGCTCTCTGCTTAGCAGCAGTGAGGGCAGCAGCCGCCAGCAAGGTCAAGCCATCCAACAGAGTCTGTCTTGTGCTAAAGGGTGGCTGTGGGCTGTTGTATTATAATGAAGCACGTCGCGCTAGCTACAGGTACAAAAGGCAGAGAGGCAGGCCTGGCACTCAGCTGCCAGAGCTGACGGGGCTGCCGCTGCCCATGCCGGGACCCAGGATGGCACCACTCACCCAGCAAAGGCGAACCCGCAGTCCACATCCAAACTGAGTCCTACTAGAGTGTCACGTGCTCAAGCTGCCACAAACCCACAGTCCTAACGCAAGGTCCAGGGAGGGTGCAGCTGGGAGACACCCGCCTATGGGACTGAGGCCAGAAGCTCCATCCTGGCACTGCCCTCGCACTCTCTGGGCCATCCTGGAGGTGCTGAATGTGAGGATTCGTGATGCCACCACAAGCAGTGTGTGAGCTAGGGAGCGACAGGAGCACAGCAGCACTTGCCTCGCATGTGTTGGGCCCGTATGGTCCCTGACACTGCTAGCACCATTCCTGAGAGCAAAGGCAGGAGCAACCCTTAAGTACTGCCAGGTGTGCCAAGAAAGGATAGAGAAAAGGGGAAGGGAAGGGAGGGGGAAGAGAGGGGAGAGGAGAGAAGGGAGGGGAGAGGAGTGAAGAGAGGGGAGGGGAGGGATAGGAGAGGAGAGAGGGGAGGGAGGGAGAGGAGAGGAGAGGAGAGAGGAGAGGAGAGCAGAGAGAGGAGAGGAGAGGAGAGGAGAGGAGAGGAGAGGAGGGAGGGAGGAGAGAGGAGAGGAAGGAGGAGAGGAGAGGAGAGAGAGGAGGAGAGGAGAGGAGAGGAGAGGAAGGAGGGAGGGAGGAGGAGAGAGGAGAGAAGAGGAGAGGGAGAGGAGGGGAGGAGAGGAGAGAGAGGAGAGGAGAGAGAGAGGAGAGGAGAGGGGAGGAGAGAGAGGAGAGGGAGAGGAGAGGAAAGGAGAGAAAGGAGAGGGAAGGAGGAGAGAAGAGGAGAGGAGAGGGAGAGGAGAGGAGAGGAGAGGAAGGAGGGGAGGAGAGGAGAGAGAGGAGAGAGGAAGGAGGGGAGGAGAGAGGAGAGGGAAAGGAAGGAGGGGAGGAGGAGAGAGGAGAGGAGAGGAAAAAAAAAGAGGAGAGGAGAGGAGAGGAGAGGAGAGGAGAGAAAGGAAAGGAGAGAGGAGAGGAGAGGAGAGGAGAGGAGAGGAGAGGAAGGAGGGGAGGGAGGAGAGAGAGAAGAGGAGAGAGGAGAGGGGAGAAAGGAGGGGATGGAGGAGAGAGAAGAGGGAGAGGAGAGGAGAGGAAGGAGGGAGGGGGAGGAGAGAGAGAAGAGGAGAGGAGAGGAGAGGAGAGGAAGGAGGGAGGGGAGGAGAGAGAGAAGAGGAGAGGAGAGGAGAGGAGAGGAAGGAGGGGAGGAGAGGAGAGGAAGGAGGGGGAGGGAGGAGAGAGAGAAGAGGAGAGGAGGAGGAGGAGGAGAGGAAGGAGGGGAGGAGAGAGGAGAGGAGAGGAGAGAAGGAGGGAGGGAGGAGAGAGAGAGGAGAGAGGAGAGGAAGAAGGAGAGAGGAGAGAGAGGAGAGGAGAGGAGAGGAGAGGGAGAGGAGAGGAAGGAGGGGAGGGAGGAGAGGAGGAGAGGAGAGAGAGGAGAGGAGAGAGAAAGGAGAGGAAGGAGGAGAGAAGAGGAGAGGAGAGGAGAGGAAGGAGGAGGGGAGGAGAGAGGAGAGGAAGGAGGGAGGAGAGAGAGGAGAGGAAAGGAAGGAGGGAGGGGAGGAGAGAGGAGAGGAGAGGAAAAGAGAGGAGAGGAGAGGAAAGGAGAGAAAGGAAAGGAGAGAGAGAGAGGAGAGGGAGGAGAGGAGAGGGAGAGGAGAGGAAGGAGGGAGGGGAGGAGAGAGAGAAGAGGAGAGGAGAGGAGAGGAGAGGAAGGAGGGGAGGGGAGGAGAGAGAAGAGGAGAGGAGAGGAGAGGAAGGAGGGAGGAGAGAGGAGAGGAGAGGAGAGAGAGGAGAGGAGAGGAGAGGAGAGGAAGGAGGAGAGGGAGGAGAGAGAGGAGAGGAAAGGAGGGGAGGAGAGGAGAGGAGAGAGAGGAAGGAGAGGAGGGGGAGGAGAGAGGAGAGGAAGGAGAGGAGGGAGAGAGGGAGAGGAGAGGAGAGGAAGGAGGGAGGGGAGGAGAGAGAGAGGAGAGGAGAGGAGGAGAGGAGAGGAGAGAGAGAGGAGAGGAGAGGAGAGGAGAGGGAGAGGAGAGGGAGGAGAGGAGAGAGAGAGGAGAGGAAGAGGAGAGGAGAGGAGAGGAGAGGAGAGGAGAGGAGAGAGAGAGGAGAGGAGGGAGGGGAGGAGAGAGAGGAGAGGAGAGGAAAGGAGAGAAAGGAGAGGGAAGGAGGAGAGAAGAGGAGAGGAGAGGAGAGGAGAGGAGAGGAGAGGAGAGGAGAGGAGGAGGAGAGGAGAGAGGAGAGGAAGGAGGTGAGGGGAGGAGGGGAGGGAGGGAAGGAAAGGGAGGGAGGGGAGGGGGAGGAAAAGGGAAGGGAGAGACTGTCTGAGGCTCTCCGACCTTCTGTTTTACTTGGGCCACGCCAGGCTCTGAAACCAGGTCTTTAGCATGCAAAGGCCTATATCCCAGACCCCTCAATTATCCAAAAATAGCATGTTTAAGTCAGGAGGTAATTCCCAGTGGCAAACACGAGCCACTGAAATACAAGAAAATTAAAGAACTAAGAAAATTTAAAAGCTAATTTGTTTAATTCGTTTAGAAACACACCTTGGTTCACACCATGTAACAGCTCCCTTGTGAGGGCAGGCAGAGAGAAGGGATGACGGCACCTTGCCTTGCTCCTGGCTCAATCCTGGACTCACTCGAGCACCTCCAGGAGGGGGATTCTGAGCAGAGCCAGGAATCATTCCTGAACACTGCCAGGTGAGGACCACAAAACTAAATAAAAGATAGGTAGGTCAGGGCCGGACTGTTAGCCCAGTGGTAGGGCTTTGCCTTGCATGCGCCTGGCCCATGCTGGCACGGGTTCCATCCCCGGCATCCCATATGGTCCCCTGAGCACCGCCAGGAGTAATTCCTGAGTGCAGAGCAAGGAGAAACCCCTGAGCATCACTCGGTGTGACCCAAAAAAGCAAAAAAAAAAATAGGTTATTCGTGGCCTTCAAATTTAGCGTGATCAAGGTATTCAAATGCCGCCTAATGGGTCTAGCTTGCCCTCTTCTTGGCTCCATATTCCTTAGTCCCTCAATGACAGCTAAGACGTTGCACACTCACCAATGCCAGCAAACAAATCAAGAAAACTGACTAGCTCCGGCAAGAGCTGGCACGTGGCTTCTGTGGCCACCGTGTCTCCCTCTCTTCTCCCCTGTCCACACATTGTGGTGTCAGTCCTGAGAGACAGCGGTTGGCAGCGTGGGCCCAAGTCTACCACGGAGGCTCGGGTAAGGGCCTGCACCTACTGGCCGCTCTCTCCCAAATCTAGAGCTCAGAGACGTGACCCAGAGCAATGGGACAGCAGGTAGGACGCGTGCCTTGTACTCAGCCAACGTGGGTTCAATGCCCGATACCCCATTTGGTGGCCCCAAGTCCCTCCACGAGTGACCCTGAGGGTGAGCCAGGCGTAAAGCATGAGATTGGTGGGTGAGGCCCAAGAGCAAAACAACACACACACACACACACACACACGACAGAGAGAGAGAGAGAGAGAGAGAGAGAGAGAGCAAAGCATATCAAAGGAAGCATAAGAGACTTAAGAATGAATATTAAGAATGAATATTTCCTAACTTCTCCTAATGCCCTACTGGAAATCTGTGCCGAACCTGAGACGCCATTTCCAGCCACCTCCAGGCAACAGACCCTGCTAAGATGGTCTGGAGAACGGAGGCGGTCATGCGGTCATGCTGCTGCCTGGGCGAAGAAAGGCACACCGACACCATCCTGCGCCTGTGCCCATAACCCCCAGCAGACAGCAGACATCCTCAACATCCACAGACAGGAGATGTGGGAATGTTCCAGAAGGGTCCACACCAACTGGACTGTTGCTCCCAAAGGGAAAGGACAAGCCTTGCCGGCAGCCGACCAAGCCGACAGGACCACAGGCCTGATGGGTGGGCTCATGCAATCCTTCCCGCTGAGCTGGGCCAGCTAAAAAGTCTCTAAAGACCACCAACTCTCTCAGACCCCTCCACCAACTCTCTCAAACCCCTCCACCAACTCTCTCAGACCACCCTCCACCAACTCTCTCAGACCACCCTCCACCAACTCTCTCAAACCCCTCCACCAACTCTCTCAGACCACCCTCCACCAACTCTCTCAGACCACCCTCCACCAATCTCTCAGACCACCCTCCACCAACTCTCTCAGACCACCCCTCCACCAACTCTCTCAGACCACCCTCCACCAACTGTCTCAGACCACCCTCCACCAATTCTCTCAGACCACCCTCCACCAACTCTCAGACCACCCTCCACCAACTCTCTCAGACCACCCTCCACCAACTCTCTCAGACCACCCTCCACCAACTCTCTCAGACCACCCTCCACCAACTCTCTCAGACCACCCTCCACCAACTCTCTCAGACCACCCTCCACCAACTCTCTCAGACCACCCTCCACCAACTCTCTCAGACCACCCTCCACCAACTCTCTCAGACCACCCTCCACCAACTCTCTCAGACCACCCTCCACCAACTCTCTCAGACCACCCTCCACCAGAGAGCCAGGAGTGATCTCTGAGCACAGAGCCAGGAGTTAGCCCTGAGCACCACCTGCAGGTGTGGCTGTAACATGGCACCCACCCCTCCAAAATGAAAAAAAAAAAAAAAAAAGAAACCGTCAAAACGTCAAACAGATTCTGGTCTTTGGCCCTGTCAAAGAAATGGACTTGTCCCCAGCTGCTCTGAAGACGGAGAAACTTATCTTTTGAATAACCAGTACAATTTCCCAACGAAAACCTCTGCAGTCCTAGACAGTCCATGGAGATAAGATTCCAGCCTTGATCCACACTCGAGGCTCCAACAAATAACTCCTCTGGGCCTGGAGCACTAGGTCAGCACAGGTGCCCCCACACTAATCAAACAAAACGGCCAAAGCAGGCAAACTTGGGGGCTCTGGGCCCAGCAACAGCCTCAGGCCCTCGGGCTACTGTGAAACTGGGATTGTCCTTAACAACTGTTTCAGAGAAAATAAAGTATTAAAAACAGTTGCCATCTGGGTGAAAGGTGTGGTGCCAACTGGTTTCCAGCCCGCCTGACCTTCATCCTTGCTTGCCCTTCTGCCGGTCTTCCCTCCACAGAGCACCGGGCCCAATGCTAGGGCAATGTGGCATACCAGGAGGGCGGCTGGTTATTCCCCCGGCTTCCCATCTGGACTATCCAGTCGCCTAAGAATCTGCTAACTAAATGCTGGAGAGACAGTCCGGCAGCCAGGATGCTTGCAGTGCATGAGGCTGCCTTGGGAGAGACAGTCCGGCAGCCAGGACGCTTGCTGCGCATGAGTCTGCCTTGGAAGAGACAGTCTGGCAGCCAGGACACTTGTTGTGCATGAGGCTGCCTTGGGAGAGACAGTTGGCAGCCAGGACGCTTGCTGTGCATGAGGCTGCCTTGGGAGAGACAGTCCAGCTGACAGGACGCTTGCTGTGCATGAGGCTGCCTTGGGAGAGACAGTCCGGCAGCCAGGACGCTTGCTGTGCATGAGGCTGCCTTGGGAGAGACAGTCCGGCAGCCAGGATGCTTGCTGTGCATGAGGCTGCCTTGGGAGAGACAGTCCGGCAGCCAGGATGCTTGCTGTGTATGAGGCTGCCTTGGGAGAGACAGTCTGGCAGCCAGGACGCTTGCTGTGCATGAGGCTGCCTTGGGAGAGACAGTCCAGCTGACAGGACGCTTGCTGTGCATGAGGCTGCCTTAGGAGAGACAGTTGGCAGCCAGGACGCTTGCTGTGCATGAGGCTGCCTTGGGAGAGACAGTCCGGCAGCCAGGACGCTTGCTGTGCATGAGGCTGCCTTGGGAGAGACAGTCCGGCAGCCAGGACGCTTGCTGTGCATGAGGCTGCCTTGGGAGAGACAGTCCGGCAGCCAGGACGCTTGCTGTGCATGAGGCTGCCTTGGGAGAGACAGTCCGGCAGCCAGGACGCTTGCTGTGCATGAGGCTGCCTTGGGAGAGACAGTCCGGCAGCCAGGACGCTTGCTGTGCATGAGGCTGCCTTGGGAGAGACAGTCCGGCAGCCAGGACACTTGCTGTGCATGAGGCTGCCTTGGGAGAGACAGTCCAGCTGACAGGACGCTTGCTGTGCATGAGGCTGCCTTGGGAGAGACAGTCCGGCAGCCAGGATGCTTGCTGTGCATGAGGCTGCCTTGGGAGAGACAGTCCGGCAGCCAGGATGCTTGCTGTGCATGAGGCTGCCTTGGGAGAGACAGTCTGGCAGCCAGGACGCTTGCTGTGCATGAGGCTGCCTTGGGAGAGACAGTCCAGCTGACAGGACGCTTGCTGTGCATGAGGCTGCCTTAGGAGAGACAGTTGGCAGCCAGGACGCTTGCTGTGCATGAGGCTGCCTTGGGAGAGACAGTCCGGCAGCCAGGACGCTTGCTGTGCATGAGGCTGCCTTGGGAGAGACAGTCCGGCAGCCAGGACGCTTGCTGTGCATGAGGCTGCCTTGGGAGAGACAGTCCGGCAGCCAGGACGCTTGCTGTGCATGAGGCTGCCTTGGGAGAGACAGTCCGGCAGCCAGGACGCTTGCTGTGCATGAGGCTGCCTTGGGAGAGACAGTCCGGCAGCCAGGACGCTTGCTGTGCATGAGGCTGCCTTGGGAGAGACAGTCCGGCAGCCAGGACGCTTGCTGTGCATGAGGCTGCCTTGGGAGAGACAGTCCAGCTGACAGGACGCTTGCTGTGCATGAGGCTGCCTTGGGAGAGACAGTCCGGCAGCCAGGATGCTTGCTGTGCATGAGGCTGCCTTGGGTTCTGCCCTCTGCACGCTCTGCGGTTGCCTGAGCACGGCCAGGAGTTATCCCTAAGGACCAGGGGTATGGCTCAAAAACCAAAAAATTAAAGAATCAGTTAACCTAGTTAGGAGATGAACCGCCCCCTATTCTGCACGACTCCCCCAATTATAGCCAAGTGCTGCCAGTACTGGGAATGACCACACTAGGAGACAGAGATAAGAGCAGTGAGAGGGTCCAGAGCTGGGAATGACTGCACTAGGAGACAGGGATCAGAGCAGTGAGAGGGTCCAGAGCTGGGAATGACCGCACTAGGAGACAGGGATAAGAGCAGAGAGAGGGCCCAATGCTGGGAATAACCACACTTGGAGACAGGGATAGGAGCAGAGAGAGGGCCCAGTGCTGGGAATGACCGCACTAGGAGACAGGGATAAGAGCAGTGAGTGTCCAGTGCTGGGAATGACCACACTAGGAGACAGGGATAAGAGCAGAGAGAGGGCCCAGAGCTGGGAATCACCGCACTAGGAGACAGCGATAAGAGCAGAGAGAGGGCCCAGAGCTGGGAATGACCGCACAGGAGACAGGGATAAGAGCAGAGAGAGGGCCCAGAGCTGGGAATGACCGCACTAGGAGACAGGGATAGGAGCAGAGAGAGGGCCCAGAGCTGGGAATGACCGCACTAGGAGACAGGGCTAAAAGCAGAGAGAGAGGGCCCAGTGCTGGGAATGACCACTCTAGGAGACAGGGATAAGAGCAGTGAGAGGGCCCAGAGCTGGGAATGACCACACTAGGAGACAGGGATAAGAGCAGAGAGAGGGCCCAGAGCTGGGAATGACCGCACTAGGAGACAGGGATAAGAGCAGTGAGAGGATCCAGTGCTGGGAATGACCGCACTAGGAAACAGGGATAAGAGCAGAGAGAGGGCCCAGAGCTGGGAATGACCGCACTAGGAGACAGGGATAAGAGCAGAGAGAGGGCCCAGTGCTGGGAATGACCACACTAGGAGACAGGGATAAGAGCAGTGAGAGGATCCAGTGCTGGGAATGACCGCACTAGGAGACAGGGATAAGAGCAGAGAGAGGGCCCAGTGCTGGGAATGACCACTCTAGGAGACAGGGATAAGAGCAGTGAGAGGGCCTAGAGCTGGGAATGACCGCACTAGGAGACAGGAAAAGAGCAGAGAGCGGGTCCAGAGCTGGGAATGACCGCACTAGGAGACAGGGATAAGAGCAGTGAGAGGGCCCAGTGTTGGGAATGACCACATTAGGAGACAGGGATAAGAGCCATTTAGCCGTGCCACCACCCAGGTAGCACTTGTGCCCGCCAATGTGCCCACCAACATGCCAGCACCACCACCTGGCCCATTCAGGGGCACCACCGGGCAGCCATTTGGCCCTGCCACCACCCAGGTTACAGTTGTGCCTGCCCACATGCCCGCACCGCCACGGGCCTGTTCAGAGGAGACACCAGGCAGCCATTTGGCCCTGCCACCACCCAGGTTGCAGTTGTGCCCGACCACATGCCTGCACCGCCACCGGGCCTGTTCAGTGGAGCCACCATGCAGCCATTTGGCCCTGCTGCCGCACAGGTCGCACCTGCGCCTGCCAATGTGCCTGCCCTCCAACGGGGCCCATTGGGTGGCACCACCGGGCAGCCCTTTGGCCCGAGCACCATGCAGGTGGCACCTGCGTGGCTGAATGTGCCTCCACCTCCCCGGGGGGGCACTCAGTGGCACCACCATGCCATCATTTGGCCCTGCCACTCTCCAGGTCGCACCGGCACCCGCCAACGTGCCTGCAGCGGTAAGCCGGCCAGTCACATGGCCCAGCTGCCACTGGGCACCGCCTGTGCCCCCAACATGCCCGGACACCAGCAGGGCCTATCCAGCGGTGCCACCAAACAGGGCTGGTACCAGCAGCCTCGTGGCCCTGCTGCCAATCCGTACCACCTATTGCCCCCAAAACACATGCACCCCAGCAGGGCTCAAATAGAGGTGCCACCCAGCGGGCTGGTACCAGCGGCCACATAGCAAGGCTGCCAGCAAGGTCAGACATGCTCCCCACAGTGCGGGCACCAAGCGGGGGCTCATACAAAGGTGCCACCCAACAGCGGCCACCCAACACCCACAAAGGGGGCAGAGTGAGAGCGGCCCACCCCAAAAGAAGCGCCGCTAGGGGTGCAGGGCTCGGGGGTTACAGCCCCACACACCCTTTTCGGCCTGAGGCTTCAGGTCTGAACAGCCCACCCCAGACACCCTAGAGACCCCCATCTGACAGGGTCTCAGCACCTCAGTTACCATCCACCAGTCAGGAAGTTTTTCCCCGTGCCCATCCCAGGCCCCATCCTTACCACCCGCCAGGATTAGGAAGAGAACCCGGTGGTTGTTGTGTGGGGCTCTCAGGTTAGGGGAATGGGGACCCCAGGATTAGTAATAGAACCCGGTGGTTGTTGTGTGGGACTCTCAGGGTTGGGGAATGGGGACCCAGGATTAGGAAGAGAACCCGGTGGTTGTTGTGTGGTTTCTCAGAGTTGGGGAATGGGGGAACCAGGATTAGGAAGAGAACTTGGTTGTTGTTGTATGGAAATGTCAGGGTAGGGGATTGGGGACCCCAGATTAGGAAGAGAGCCCGGTTGTTATTGTATGGGAATCTTAGGTGAGGGGAATGGGGACCCCAGGATTAGGAAGAGAACCCGGAGGTTATTGTGTGGGACTCTCAGGGTAGGTGAATGGGGAACCAGGATTAGGAAGGGACCCTGGTGGTTGTTGTATGGGACTCTCAGGGTAGGTGAATGGGGACCCCAGAATTAGTAAGACAACCCGGTGGTTGTTTTATAGGACTCTCAGGGTAGGTGAATGGGGCCCCAGGATTAGGATGAGTACCCGGAGGTTGTTGTATGGGACTCTCTGGTTAGGGAATGGGGACCCTGGATTAGTAATAGAACCCGGTGGTTGTTGTATGGGACTCTCAGGGTAGGTGAATGGGGACCCCAGCATCGGAAGAGAACCCAGAGGTTGTTGTATAGGACTAACTGGTTAGGGGAATGGAGACCCCAGGATTAGTAATAGAACCCGGTGGTTGTTGTATGGGACTCTCTGGTTAGGGGGGAATGGAGACCCCAGGATTAGTAATAGAATCCGGTGGTTGTTTTATGGTACTCTCAGGGTAGATGAATGGGGACCCCAGGATTAGGAAGAGAACCCGGTGGTTGCTGTATGGGACTCTCAGGTTAGGGGACTGTGGACCCCAGGATTAGGAAGAGAACCCGGTGGTTATTGTATGGGACTCTCTGTTTAGGGGAATTTAGACCACAGGATTAGGAATAGAATCCGGTGGTTGTTTTATGGTACTCTCAGGGTAGATGAATGGGGACCCCAGGATTAGGAAGAGAACCCGGTGGTTGCTGTATGGGACTCTCAGGTTAGGGGACTGTGGACCCCAGGATTAGGAAGAGAACCCGGTGGTTATTGTATGGGACTCTCTGTTTAGGGGAATTTAGACCACAGGATTAGGAATAGAATCCGGTGGTTGTTGTTTGGGACTCACAGGGTAGGGGAATGGGAACCCAGGATTAGGAAGATAATCCAGTGGTTGTTTTATGGGACTCTTAGGGTAGCTGTTTGGGGATCCCAGGATTAGGACGAGAACCCAGTTGTTGTTGTATGGGACTCTCAGGATAGGGAGTAGGGATCTCATGATTAGGAAGAGAACCCGGAGGTTGTTATATGGGACTCTCAGGGTAAGGGAATGGGGACCTCAGGATTAGGAAGAAAACCCGGTGTTTGTTGTATGGGACTCTCTGGTTAGGACAATGGGGACCTCAGGATTATTAAGAGAACCCAGTGGTTGTATGGGACTCTCAGGGTTGGGGAATGGGGAACCAGATTAGGAATAGAACCCAGTAGTTGTTGTATGGGACTCTCAGGGTAGGTGAATGGGGACCCCAGGATTAGGAAGAGAACTCGGTGGTTGTTGTATGGGACTCTCTGGTTGGGGAATGGGGACCCCAGGATTAAAAAGAACCTGGTGGTTGTTGTATGGGACTCTCATGGTAGGGGAATGGGGATCCCAGGAATAGGAAGAGAACCCGGTGGTTGTTGTATGGACTCTCATGGTAGGGGAATGGGGATCCCATGATTAGGAAAAGAATCCGTGGATGTTGTATGGGACTCTCATGGTAGGGGAATGGGGATCCCAAGATTAAGAAGAGAACCCGGTGGTTGTTGTATGGGCCTCTCAGGTAGGGGAATTGGGATCCCTGGATTGAGGGAGATCCTGTGGTTGTTATATTGACTCTCACGCTAGGGGAATAAGAACCCTAAGATTAGGGTAGGGTGAACTGTTGGTTGTTGTATGGGACACTCATGGTAGGGGAATGGGACCCCAGTATTAGGAAGAGAACCTCGTGGTTATTGTATGGGACTCTCAGGGTAGGGTAATGGGGATCCCATATTAGGATGAGAAATCAGTTGTTGTTGTATGGAACACTCAGGGTAGGGGAATGGGGACCCCAGGAATAGGAAGAGAACCCGGTAGTTGTTGTATGGGTCTCTCAAATAGGGGAATGGGGACTCCAGGATTAGGAATAGAACCCAGTTGTTGTTGAATGGGACTCTCAGGGTAGGGTAGTGGGGATCCCAGTATTAGGATGAGAACCCGGTGGTTGTTGTATGGCACTCTCAGGGTAGGGGATGGGGACCCCAGTAATAGTTATAGAACCCGGTTGTTATTGTATTGAACTCTAAGGGTAGGGGAATAGGGAACCCATGATTAGGAAGAGAACCTGGTGGTTGTTTTATGGGACTCTCAGGGTAGGGGAATGTGGATCCCAGGATTAGGAGGAGAACCCCGTGGTTGTTGTAGGGACTCTCAGGGTAGGTAAATGGGGACTCCAGGTTTAGGAAGAGTAACCGGGGGTTGTTGTATGGGACTCTCTGGTTAGGGAATTGAGACCCCAGTATTAGGAAGAGAACCCGGTAGTTGTTGTATGGGACTCTCAGGGTAGGGGAATGGGGACCCAAGGATTAGTAATAGTACCCGGTGGTTGTTGTATGGGACTCTCAGGGTTGGGGGAATGGAGACCCAGGATTAGGAAGAGAACCTGGTTGTTGTTGTATGGAAATATCAGGGTAGGGGATTGGGGACCCTAGGATTAGGAAGAAAGCCCGGTTGTTGTTGTATAGGACTCTCAGGTTAGGGGAATGGGGACCCCAGGAATAGGAAGAGAACTCGGTGGTTGTTGTATGGGACTCTCAGAGTCGGGGAATGGGGACCACAGGATTAGGAAGAGAGCCTGGTGGTTGTTGCATAGGACTCTCAGGTTTGGGAATGGGTACCCCAGGAATAGGAAGCGACCCAGTGGTTGTTGTATAGGACTCTCTGGTTAGGGGAAAGGAGACACCAGGATTAGTAATAGAACCAGGTGGCTGTTGTATGGGACTCTCAGGGTAGGTGAATTGACACTCCAGGATTAGATAGAGAACCCGGTGGTTGTTGCATGGGACTCTCATGTTAGGAACTGTGGACCCCAGGATTAGGAAAAAGAACACGGTGGTTGTTGTATGGGACTCTCTGGTTAGGGGAATAGAGACCCCAGGATTAGGAATAGAATCTGGTAGTTGTTGTATGGGACTCTCAGGTAGGGGTATGGGGACAGCAGATTAAGAAGAGAACCCGGTGGCTGCTGGATGGGACTCTCATGGTAGGGGAATGGGGATCCCAGGATTAGGAAGAGAATCCTGTGGTTGTTGTATGGGACTCTCATGGTAGGGGTATGGGGATCCCAGGATTAGGAAGAGAACCCAGTTGTTGTATGGGACTCTCAGGGTAAGGGAATTGGAACCCCAGGATTAGGAAAAGAATCCGGTGGTTGTTGTATGGGACTCTCATGGTAGAGGAATGGGGATCCCAGGATTAGGAAAAGAATCCGGTGGTTGCTGTATGGGACTCTCAGGTTAGGGCACTGTGGACCCCAGGATTAGGAAGAGATCCCG
Organism: Cryptotis parvus; assembly: GCA_021461705.1. Classification (NCBI taxonomy): domain Eukaryota; kingdom Metazoa; phylum Chordata; class Mammalia; order Eulipotyphla; family Soricidae; genus Cryptotis; species Cryptotis parvus. The sequence continues at coordinate 56,613 of JAJIBD010026956.1, forward strand.
GTGGTTTTTGTATGAGACTCTATGCTTAGGGGAATGGAGACCAGAGGATTAGGAATATAATCCTAGTTGTTGTATGGGGAGTCTCAAGGTAGGGGAATGAGGACCTCAGGATTACTAATAGAACCCTGTGGTTGTTGTATGGGACTCTCATGGTAGGGGAATGGGGACCCAGGTTAAGGAAGAGAACCCGGTGGTTGTTGTATGGAAATGTCATGGTAGGGGATTGGGGACCCCAGGATTTGAAGAGAACCTGGTGGTTGTTGTATGGGACTCTCACATAGGGAATGGGGATCTAAGGATTAGGGGGAGACTCAGTGGTTGTTATACTGACTCCTACGGTAGGGGAATGAGAACCCCAAAATTAGGGTGTGGGCAACTGTTTTTTGTTGTTTGGACTCTCAGGGTAGCTGAATGGGGATCCCAGGATTAGAAGAGAACCCAGTTGTTGTTGTTTGTGACTCTCATGGTAGGGGAATGGGGATCCCAGGATTAAGAAGAGAACCCGGTGGTTGTTGTATGGGACTCTCAGGTAGGGAATTGGGATCCCTGGATGAGGGGGAGATCCTGTGGTTGTTATATTGACTCTCACACTAGGGGAATAAGAACCCTAAGATTATGGTATGGGAACTGTTATTTGTTGTATGGGACTCTCAGGGTAGGGGAATGTGACCCCAGTATTAGGAAGAGAACCTCGTGGTTATTGTATGGGACTCTCAGGGTAGGGTAATGGGGATCCCATATTAGGATGAGAAATCGGTTGTTGTTGTATGGAACACTCAGGGTAGGGGGAATGGGGACCCCAGGAATAGGGAAGAGATCCTGGTGGTTGTTGTATGGGTCTCTCAAGTAGGCGAATGGGAACTCCAGGGTTAGGAATAGAACCCAGTTGTTGTTGTATGGGACTCTCAGGATAGGGGAATGGGGATCCCAGGATTAGGAAGGGAAACCAGTGGTTGTTGTATGGGACTCTCAGGGTAGGGGAATGTGGATCCCAGGATTAGGAAGAGAATTGGTGGTCACCATATAGGACTCTCAGGATAGGGAATGGGGACGCTAGGATTAGGAAGAGAACCTGGTGGCTGCTATATGGGACTCTCAGGATAGGGGAATGGGGACCCCAGGATTAGGAAGAGAAGCCGGTGGTTACTGTATAGGACTCTCAGGATAGGGGAATGGGGACCCCAGGATTAATAAGAGAACCTGGTGGCTGCTGTATGGGACTCACAGGGTAGGGGAATGGGGATCCAGGATTAGGGGAGACCCAGTGGTTGTTTTGACTCCCACGGTAGGGGGAATCAGAACCCCAAGATTAGGGTGGGGGACCTGTTGGCTTCTGTATGGACTCCTGGGTAGGGAGTGGGAACCCCAGGATTAGGGGACCCACTGGTTGTTACATGGACTCCCTGGATAGGGGATAGGAACACCAAGTTTGGGGACAAAATGGTTGTTTCATGGACTCTTAGGGCTGGGTAATGGGAACCCTGGGATTTGGGGGGACCCTTTGGTTGTTGTATGGACTCCTAGGGCAGAGGAATGAAGACCCCAGGTTTGGGGAAACCCGGTGGTTGATGTGGACTCTTTGGGTACAGGAAGGGTTACCCCAGGATTAGGGGGGACTTAATGGTTTTTTGATACTCCAAGGGTAGGGTAAATGAGAACCCTAGGATTGGGGGACCCAGTGGTTGTTGCATGGACTCTTAGTGCAGGGTAATGGGAACCCGGGATTGAGGGAACCCAGTGGTTGATATGAACTCCCAGGGTAGAGGAATGGGAACCCCAGGATTAGGGTGGGGTAACTGATATTTGGGTATGGACTCCCGGAGTTCAGGAAAAGAAAATTCCATGATTAGGGGAGAACATGTTGGCTGTTGTTGGACTACCAGAGCAAGGGAATGGGAACCCAAGAATAGGGTGGGGACTCGTGGCTTTTATGGACTAATAGGGCAGGGGAATGGGAGCCCAGGATTTGGGTGGGAGACACTGTGGTTGTTGTATGGACTCCCAGGGTAGGGAAATGGTAATCTCAGGATGAGAAGGGACCCAGTGGTTGTTCATGGACTCCTACGGTAGGGAATGGGAACTTCAGGATTAGGGGACCAGGTGATTGTTTCATGGACTGCCAGAGCAGAGCAATGGGACTTCAGGATTATGGAGGGGAACCCGGTGGTTGTTGTATGGACGCCCAGGGTAGGAGAATAGGAACCCCAGGATTAGGAGGCAACCAAGCAGTTGTATGGACTATCGTTATAGGGAAACGGGAACCCCAGTGTGGGGGGGACACAGTCGTTGTTGTATGGACTCCCAGGGTAGAGAAATGGGAACCCCAGGATTTGGGGGGACACAGTGGTGTTGTATTGGCTCCCAGGTTAGGTGAATGGGAACCCCAGGATTAGGGGATCCGGTGGTTGTTTCATGAACTCCCAGAGCAGGGTAATAGGAGCCCAGGATTGGGGAGGGGGAGCAGGTGGTTGCTGTATGGGACTCCTAGGGTAGGAGAATGGGAGCACCAGGATTAGGGTGAGACCAAGTGGTTGTATGGACTCCCAGGGTAGAGGCATGGGAACCTCAGGATAGACGGAGGGGGACCTGATGGGTGTTGGGATGGGGGACCCCCAGGGAAGGGAAAGGGAACCCCAGGATAGAGGGAGGGGACTGGACAGGTGTTGGGATGGGGACCCCTGAGCAGGGCAATGGGACCCCAAATAAAAGGGAATGGAACCACAGGATAGATGTGGGGGGGTTCTGATGGTAGTTGGGATGGAACCCCCAGGGACGAGGTATGGGAACCCAAATATTGAGGGAGGGGGACCTGATATTTGGAATAGAGACCCCAGAGCAGAGAAATGGAGATCCCAGGATAGAGGGTGGTATTTGGAATAGGGACCTTAACATCCAGTGAATGGGAGGCCTGGATAGATGGAGGGGGACCTGATGGTATTGGGATGGGGACCCCTAGGGAACACACTTAGTAGAGGGACAGGGTCCTGATGGTTGTTGGGATGCGGATAGCCAGGGAAGGGAATGGGAAGCCCAGGATAGAGGGAGGGGGAACCTGGTGGTTGTTGTGATGGGACCCCATAGTTAGGGAATGGAAGCTCCAGGATAGAGGGAGGGGGATATGATGGTTGTTGGGAATGGGACCCCCAGGTCAGGGGAATGAGAACCCCAGGATAGAGGGAGGGTGGACCTCATAGGGGGATGGGATGGGGACCCCAGGGCAAAGGAATGGGAACCCCAGGATAGAGGGAGGGTGGATCTCATAGGGGTTGGGATGGGGACCCCCCAGGGCAGGGCTATGGGAACCTCAGGCAGAGGGGGCCTGATGACATTTGGGTGGGGGACCCCAGGACAGCGGAGTGGGGATGCAAGGATATAGGGAGTGGGGTCCTGACGGTTTTTGGGATGGGGACCCCCATGGCAGAGTAATGGAACCGAGGATAGAGGGAGGGGGACCTGATGGGTGTTGTTCAGGAACCCTCAGGACAGGGGAATGGGGAGCCCAGGATGGAGGGGGGGATGATATTTATGCTGGAAACCCCCAGAACAAGGGAATGGAAACCCATGATAGATAGAGGGGGTCTTGATGGGTGTGGGGATGGGGACCCCTAAGGTAAGGGAATGGAACCCCAGGATAGAGGGAGGGGGACTTGAAGGGTAGGGGGTTGGAGTGCCCAGTGCTTGGAATGTGAACCCAAGACAAAGGGAAGGGGCATGGCAGTTGTTGAGTTGGGAACCCCCAGTTCAGTGGAATGAGAACCCAGGGTATAGGGAGGTGGATCTGATGACTGTTTGGACTGGGACCCTAGTCAAGGAATGGGGATACTGGGATACAGTGAGGGGACCTGATGGTTGTTGGGATGGGGACCCCCATCCCAAGGTATGGGAACCCCAAGATAAAGAAAAGGGGGGACCTGATATTTGGGATAGGGACCCCCCAGGGCATAAAATGGGCACCCAAGTATAGAGGGCGGGGCAAACGATGGTATTTGGGATGGGGACCTTCGGTCTGGTGAATGGGATGCCTAGGCTACAGGGAGGTGGGACCTAATGGTATCTGGGATGGGGACCCCCTGGGCAGAGAAATGGAACACACTTGGTAGCGGGAGGGGGACCTGGTGGTTGCTGTGTTGGGACCCCCAGGGCAGGGAATGGGAACCCAGGACAGAGGGAGGGGGCGCCTGATGGTATTTGGGATGGGGATAGTATTTGTGATGAGACTAGGGCATGGGAGGGAACGCAGAATAGAGGGTGGGGACCTGTTGGTTTTGGGGGATGAGGATTCCCAAGTCAGGGAATGGGGACAGGGATACAGGGAGGGGATGCAGAGTTTGTTGGGATAGAGACCCTCAAGGCAGGGAAATGAGAACCTCAGGATAAAGAGGGGGACCCCAAAAGCTGTGTTCATGGGGATTCCCAGTACATGGGAATGGGGCCCTGGATTGAGGAGAGGGTCCTTATGGTTGCTTTATGGGGACCCACATGGTTACGGAATGGAAACCCCAAGTGAGAGGGGGGATAGGATGGTTGTTGGGATGGAAATCGCAAGGTAGGGCAATGGTGACCCCATGTAGAGGAGGGACCTGATGGTATTTATGTTGGAGACCCCAGAGCAAAGGGAATGGAAACCCCAGGAGAGGGAGGGGGACTTGATGGGTGTGGGGATGGGGACCCCCAAGGCATGGCAATGGAAACATAACCATGAGGGCTACGGGACCTGATCGAGGGCTACAGGACCTGATGGTTACTGGGATGGGCCCCCAGTGGGAGTGTGCACCCAACAACAGAGGGGAAAGGGCCCTGACAGTTTTTGGGTTGGGAACACCCATGTCAGGCAAATAGGAACCCAGGATAGAGATAGGGGACTGATGGTTGTTGGGATGAGTCCCCTAATCAAGGAATGGGGAGACTGGGATACAGGGAGAGGGACCTTACGATTGTTAGGATGGGTACCCACCATGCACGGGAATGGGGACCCCAAGAAAGAGAAAGGGGGGACCCAAGGTCATTAGATAGGAATCCCAAGTCTCAGAATGGAGTCACCAGGATACAGGCGGGGCATTCCTGATGGTTGTTGGGAAGGGGGCTCCTAGGGAGGGGAATGGGAATCCCAGATTCGATGGATGGGGACCCAGTGGTTGCTGTATGGGACTCCTAGGGTAGTCCCAGGGTAGGGGAATGGGAACCCCAGGATTAGGGAGGGGGATCCGGCAGTTGTTGTTTGGGACTCTCAGAGCAGGGGATTGGAAACCCCGGGACTAGGGAGGGAGACCCAGTGGTTGCTGTATGGAATCCTAGAACAGGGGAATGGGAACCCCAGGATTAGGGGAGACCTGGTGGTTGTTGTATGTTCCAGGATAGAGGAATGGGAACCTCAGGATTAGGGAGGGGGACCCTGTTGTCGTTTTATGGACTCCCAAGGTAATGAAAAGGGACCCCAGCATAGACCGAGATGGGGACTATGTGGACTTTGGGATGAAGACCCCAAAGCCAGGGAACGGGGACAGCAGGACACACGATCCCATTGAGGGGGCTTGGGGGTCCGTCTCTGGGCCCCAGGGACTGAGTGTGGCCTGTGATCTGCAGAACTCAAACACGAGTTGGCAGACACTATCCGACGGACAGCCCAGCCAGGACCAGGCGACACAGCAGCCCAACCAGTCTCGGCGCACGGGACCTCTCGTGGCACTGCTCCTGCTGGCAGCCGTACATCCAGGCCTTGTATGCCCAGTTGCAGGACCCCCCATGGCCAACTCCCGGGCTCTTACTAACACGGCCAGGGGAGCAGCTACCACCGGGAACTGCTGTGCGTCCCTGCCGCAGACCCCCCAAACCCAGCTGGTCCGTTTCAGAGGAGATGGGGGGCCCCTGGGCCAGGACAACGGCTTTGATGCCGTCATTTACTGTCCGCTCAGTGCGCCCCCTGCTTCCAGAAGGACACGCCTCACTGTCAGGCCGCTGCCCTCCTGGACCCAAAGACCCCAAAGACCCCAGCCCCGAAGCAAGCCCCCTCCACCCCTGGCCGCAGTCACAGGGGGGGCCTGGCAATGGCGCCGCAGCCGGACCTCAGTGACGTGGAGTCCATGGAGGCGGAGTAGTGTGGGAGCGACGTGGAGTCCATGGATGCAGAATCTGAAGGGGAGCCCCTCAGTGACATGGAGGTGGACCCGCCCAGTGCCCGGCCAGCCCAGTGCTCCCGCCGGCCAGCTCAGTGGCCCCACTGGCCAGCCCAGTGGCCCTACCAGCCAGCCCAGTGCCCGGGGACTATGCCCAGTGGTCCGATGACCACGGCCCAGGCTGTGCACCCCGCCAACCCCAGCGCAAAGGCGACGAGGAAGAGAGGCCATGGAAACCAGAGGTACCCGAGCAGCAAGAGAAACCAGCCGTACACCAGGCCGGGCCAAGGTGCACCCAGGGCGCGCCCCTACCTGGGGCCCACTGTCCAGGCCCCACCTGCACAACAGGCTGTGCTCCCCAATGTGCCCGCACCGCTGCCAGGCACATTCATTGGTACCACCGGGCAGACAATGGGCCCTGCCGCCACCCAGGTCGCACCTGCACCCGCCACCATGCCAGCACAGCTGCCGGGCCTGGTAATTGCTACCACCAGGCAGCCAATAGGTCCTGCCACCAAGCAAGTTGCAGCTATGCCCACCAATGTGCCCACCAACATGCCGGCACCACCACCTGGCCCATTTGGTGGCACCACCGGGAAGCCATTTGGCCCTGCTGCCCCCCAGGTCGCACCTCGCGACAGCCCACATGCCCGTACCACCACCAGGCCCATTAATTGGCACCACTGGGCAGCCATTTAGCCGTGCCACCACCCAGGTAGCACCTGTGCCCATCAATGTGCCGGCACCACTGACTGGCCCATTCAGTGGCAACACCAGGCAGCCATTTGGCCCTGCTGCCACTCAAGTCAGATCTGTGCCGGCCAATGTGCCCACCAACATGCCGGCACCACTGCCTGGCCCATTCGGTGGCACCTCTGGGCAGCCATTTGGCCCTGCTGCCACCCAAGTCGCAACTGCTCCTGCCAATGTGCCCACCAACATGCCAGTACCACCGCCTGGTCCATTCAGGGTACCACCGGGCAGCCTTTGGCCCTGCTGCCACCCAGGTCGCTCCCTGCGCCCGCCACATGCCCGATTACCACCGCCGGCCCTTAATTGGCACCACTGGGCAGCCATTTGGCCCTAGCAAGATGCAGGTTGCACCTGTGCCCCCCCAAACGTGCCCCGCACCACAGCCCGGCACATTTAGTGCTACCACCAGCAGCCATTTGGCCCAGCTGCCACCCAGGTTGCATCTGCGCCCCACCAATGTGCCCGCACTGGCGCAGGGCCCGTTAATTGGTACTACGGGCAGCCATTTGGCCCAGCCACCAAGCAGGTCGCACCTGCGTGGCTGAATGTGCCTCCACCTCCCCGGGGCCACCAGTGGCACCACCATACAATCATTTGGCCCTGCCACTATCCAGGTCGCACCGGCACCCTTCGATGTGCCTGCACCACCTCCAGGGCCAGACAGCGGTACCGCCGCCAGTCACATGGCCACGCTGCCACTCGGGCACCACCTGTGCCACCCAACATGCCTGGACTGCAGCAGGGCCTATCCAGCAGTGCCACCCAGCAGGGCTGGTACCAGCAGCCTCATGGCCATGATGCCAATCGGTACCACCTATTGCCCCCCCAAAACACATGCACCCAGCAGGGCTCAAATAGAGGTGCCACCTAGCGGGGCTGGCACCAGCTGCCACATGGCAAGGCTGCCAGCAAGGTCAGACATGCTCCCCACAGTGCGCGGGCACTGCAGCAGGGCTCATACAAAGGTGCCACCCAACAGCGGCCACCCAACACCCACAAAGGGGGCAAAGTGAGAGCGGCCACCCCCAAAAAGAAGCGCCGCTAGGGGCGAGGGCTCGGGGGCTGCCTCCCCACACACCCTTTTCGGCCTGAGGCTTCAGGTCTGAACAGCCCCACCCCAGACACCCTAGAGACCCTCATCTGACAGGGTCTCAGCACCTCAGTTACCATCCACCAGTCAGGAAATTTTCCCGTGACCATCCCAGGCCCCATCCTTACCACCTGACAGGAAACATCTGTGCCTGACATCATTTGGCTTTGGCACCATCCAGGTCACACCTAGGCACCCGATGTGCCTGCACCACTGCCAGGTCCATTTAGTGATACCACCAGTACCACTTGGCCCTGCCACCATATGGTCGCACCTGAGCCCCAAACGGGCCCGCACCACTGCCAGGCCCTCAATTGGCACCACCGGCAATTATTTGGCCCTGCCGCCATCCAGGTCGCAGCTCTGTCCCTGAACGTGCCTGCACCGCCGCGGGCCGCCCGTGGTAGCACCAGGCAGCCTCTTGACCCTGCCGCCATCCAGGTCGCACCTGTGTCCCTAAATGTGTCCACACCACTGCCGGGCCATTCCGCAGTAGCACCAGGCAGCCTCTTGGCCCCGCCGACATCCAGGTCGCACCTGTGTCCCCTGAACGTGCCTGCACTGCTGCTGGGCCATTCCGTGGTAGCACCAGGAAGCCTCTTGGCCCTGCCGCCATCCAGGTCGCACCTGTGTCCCTGACCATGCCCGCACCACCGTCAGGCCGTTCCGCGGTAGCACCAGGCAGCCTCTTGGCCCTGCCGCCATCCAGGTCACACCTGCGCCCCACAACATGCCTGCACCGCCGCGGGCTCGCATTGGTACCACCAGGAGCCATTAGACCATGGCGCCATCCAGGTCACACCTGCACCCGTGAGTGTGCCCGCACCACCGCCGGGCCGCTTAGCAGAACCACGGGCAGTATCTTGGCCCTGCCGCCATCTAGGTGCACCTGCGCCCACAACGCACCCGCACCGCTGCCGGGTTCCTTAATTGGTACCACCGGGCAGCCATTTGGCCATGGTGCACCATGATCACACCTGCGCCCCCAACATGCCGACACCGCCGCTGGGCCTTGGCACCCTCCGTCTACCGGGTCTCAACACCTCCAGATTCCTTCCACCCATCAGGATATTTATCCCCTTGACTGTTCCAGCCTCCGCCCTTACCACCCACTGTGGACACACGCTGTGCCCGACAACATCTGGGCACCCCCAGGCCCTTCCCCCCCGATTCCATCTTATCTTCTAAGTAACCCTGTCAGCTCTCGGCACAACACTGCGTTCACAGGAGCACTGGGAGAGCCCTCGTCAGCGCGGAGGTCAACAGCTGATGAGACCTAGTCTCCATCTTCAGTTCCCGACTGTGACTTACACACCGTGGATAAGATACTGCAGACTATTGACTTGTTCCATAAAGTTGTGGAAACGCACGTGGCGTCTCACTGTGCTTTGCCTCCGAACAGCTGAGTGACATCACCATGTCACGGGCAGGGAGGGACGGGACCTCGGCAGCACCCCCTCCCAGCTGGTTGGGTGCTGAGGTTCTCTGGGGGCGCTGCTCCCTCTCCTCCAGGCCGGGGCCCTGCAAACCTGGTGGGACCCCTCGGTTCCAGTCAGCCCAGTCCTAGGCCAGGCCCCCTCCCCCTTTCTACAGCACCACCAATGCGCCCCGCAGGAGTGGACTGGCTAAGGGGGGAGGGAGGGCTGGGGTGGGGCTCTGTGGCAAGCACCGCACTGCAGAGACAGCCCCGGGCTTCCCCCTGGTGATGCCAACATCAAAACAAATCAGACACTTGGGTTAAAAGGTAATGGGGCGGGGCAGACCTATAGGACAGTGGGGAGGCATTTACCACACACAAGGCCAACCCGCCTGCTCCTGCCATCCCATCTGTTCCCCCGAGCACCCCAGGAGTAATTCCAAGGATCAAAGGTCTGGACATGGGCTCTGAGGGGGTCCCAAGGCAAGTCACATGGGCTCTGAGGTAGAGCCACATGGGAAGGACACAGGCTCTGAAGAGGGGGTCAGACAGGGAGGAACAGGGGGCCTGGAGGAGAGGCCACGTACAGGGGATGCGGGCTCTGAGGTGAGGTGACGGGAGGACACGGGCCCGGAAGGCTCTGAGTTAGGGACACACAGGGAGGCTCTGAGGTCACATGGGTGTACACGATGCTCTGAATGGGCTCACTTGGGCAGGGACATGGCCCTGACATGGGTCACACAGGGTGGGACAGGGCTGTGTCGCGGCCACACTGCCAGGTCGACTGACTCTTCCATGGGTTCCCATAGCAGGGACAGGGGTGCTGGGGTGGGATCAGGTGCCGTCACACATGGAGCACAGCCGCCTGGGTGCCATCACACACGTTAGCACGCCATCCCTGGGTGCCGTCACACACGGAGCACGGGTGCCCCTGTGTACCATCACACATGGAGCATGGTCGCCCTCAGTGCCGCTGCCACACACGTTAGCACGGCCACCCCTGGGTGCCATCACACACGGAGCACGGTGCCCCTGTGTACCATCACACATGGAGCATGGTCGCCCTCGTGCCGTCACACACAGAGCATGGCCGCCCCTGGGTGCTGTCACACATGGAGCACGGCCGCCCCTGGGTGCCATCACACACGGAGCATGGCCGCCCCCTGGGTGCCGCTCACACGGAGCACGGCCGCCCCTGAGTCGCGTCACACGGAACATGGCCTCCCTGGGTGCCGCCACACGGAGCATGGCCACCCCTGAGTGCCGCCACACACACGAGCACGGTCGCCCTGGAGTGCCGCCACACCACGGAGCACGGCCACACCTGGGTGCCATCACACACGAGCATGGTCGCCCCTGGGTGCTGTCACACATGGAGCACGGCCGCCCCTGGGTGCCATCACACATGGAGCACGGCTGCCCTGGTGCCGCACACATGGGCATGGCCGCCCCTGGGTGCTCTCTGCCAGCACCTTAGCAAATAAGGCTACAGTGGGGAGTGGGGACTCCCTGTCTCACTGCCTGCATAGCTCATGAAAGTCCACTTAAGGTGAAAAAAAATGACACAGGATCCGAGGTCACTCACACTAGCAGGGACATGGAACTCTGGGCTGTGGTCACACAGGGGAGGACACAAGGCTCTTAGATGGGGCCACACACCAGGGGCCGCGGCTCTGAGGCGCGGATCACATTAGCACAAACATGGAGCTCTGAGGGGGCCACACGGCAGGAAACACAACTCTGAGGGGTCACAGTCACAGACACATGTGACACTGAAGTGAGGGCATGGCGCAGGGTGCAGGGCTCTGACATGGGTCACATGAGAGCAAGGACGAGACAATGACGCGCGCTCACGCAAAGGGCAGGGACTAGAGACAGTGACGCGCGCCTCGCATCAGGGCAGGACGAGACAGTGACATGCATCTCGCATAGGGCAGGGACTACAGACAGTGACGCGCGCCTCACACAGGGCAGGGACGAGATAGTGACGCAAGGCTCAGACAGGGCAGGGACTACAGACAGTGACGTGTGTTCGCACAGGGCAGGGACTACAGACAGTGACGCGTCTCGCACAGGGCAGGGACGAGACAGTGACGCGCCTCGCACAGGGCAGGACGAGAGACAGTGACGGTGTCTCGCAAAGGGCAGGGACTAGAGACAGTGACGTGGCGTCTCGCATTAAGAGCAGGACAAGAGACAGTGACGTGTCTCCCACAGGGCAGAAATGGCTCTGAGCTGGGGTCACAACACCAACTTGGATCCTGAGGTGACATCACAGGCTAGACTGTCAGGCTCTGAAATCTGGGCCCGGCTGTGCCAGGTGGGCGCCTCAGGAAAGCAGCAGAGCTGCAGGCCTCAGGCAGGCAGGCCTGGGGCCATTGCCACCAGGACTTAGGGAAAGAAAACCGAAACTAAGCAACTCCCAGAATTCCAAGCTGCAGAGGAACCAAAGGGAACACTCTGAACCTTCAAGCCAGTACACCTCCCTCTCGGTACCCTCCCTGGCTCAGGGCTGGCCACGTGGAGCCACAGAGCGGTGGGTAGCAGACCTCAGGCAGGCAGACCCTGGAGCTACTGCAGCCAAACCGAAACTACTTTTGCATAAATATGCAGCTACTAGGCCACATATTAATACAAGAAGCAGGTAATTCAACACCAAGAGAAAGTAATACCCTCAGAGCAGGAAGAGGAGAATTCCTCCTGCTGAGCATCTCCGGGTCCTACCTGACAGTGAGGAAGAACCGCCCCAGAAGGTTCCCACACAGGCTACCACAGCACCAGGGAAACAACGCAGCTCCCCAGCTGGAAGAGTGGATGAAAAACAAGCTGAAAAACTCATAAAAGGACCCACACATACATAAGCTCTCTGCAAAGATTTCTGAAATCGGGTCACAGAGTAGAGCACAGGGCTATGACCTGGGTCAGTACACAAGCAGGGACATGTGATTCTGTCTCAGGGTCACACACGCAGGGACACAGAACTCAGGGACATGGAGCTGGGAGGATGGAGTCTACGGTCGTCAAGGGGCTCTGAGGAGGTCACACAAGTAGGGACATGGGCTCTGAGGGGCGCACATGGGCAGGGTCAGTGCTGTCGTTCCTCGGCACACGCCATGGGAGCGGCTGACCACGGCCCAGGGACTTGGTGCTGGAGTCTGTCCTGAAACCAAACCCGGGCCTGGAGGGAGCTCCAGGGGTGATCAGAGCCAGGCAGAGCCAAGCTCCATCCTGACTCCGAGGGGACCTGGAGGTCACCCGCTGCCTGGACATTCCGCCCTTCTGAAGCACTGTCGGCCTCCCAGGGACAAGTGGGCAGGTGGCCACATTCCAGTCACCCAAGGACCTCAGGCAGGGACATGGGCTCTGAGGTGGTCACACAGGAGGGACGGGTCTCAACTAAGTAGGACATATAAGTCTGAAGAGGGGTCCCACAGGAGAGACATGGGGCTCTGGGGTAGGGTCTCAGGGGAGGGACGGAGGCTCTGAGGAGGTGCCATGAGCAGGGGCATGGGACTGAGAAGAGGTCACACGCCACGAGAGGTCATGGGGTGCTGAGGTGGGGTCAAAGGGCAAGGTCACAGGACCCTGGGGTCAGTTGGCTCAGACTTGGGGCTCTGTGTATGGGGTCACATGAGTAGCATCAAGACACCCCTCTTCCCTCCCTTTCCCCCTCTTCCCCCTTCCCCCCCCCCCTGACACACATTGGAAATGAAGACTGCTGGTCTCCCTAACGTAATCACATCCTACCAAGTAAACTCTCCATTAACCAGCAGATTATCTACAATTTAATACCACTCAATTATGGAAAATCACCAGGCCCCATTCTAAATGCGCCCAGATAAAAGAACCAAAAGACATCCCTGCGTTTGAGCACTTTCGTTGTCTCTTTTTGGAAAAAAAGACACAAGCAGCCAATTAAAATGAAACACAGACAGTGGCCAGGGGGGAGGCAGGGAAAGGGCTCCTCTCGCTCTGGTGAGGAAGCAGAGGAGGAAGGTCTCAGCAATGGCTGAGCGGGAGCATCGTCTTTTGAATTTCGCGACTGGGGGGCAGCAGAGTATAACCCGGAACCGGAAGGAACATGGCCGGGATGCTGGACAGAAAGCCACTGCCCAGCGCATGCCAGGCAGAGGCAAAGAGCATGGGCACGTGAGTCATTTAGTTGCACGGAGCAACATTTAGTCCCCTGAGTGGTTTCCCGAGAAGGCATTTCAAAACGCACTGGAGCTAACATTTGGCCTAGGGTAGATGGTGAGGGAACCTTGGGGCCCCAGGATAATGGTAGAGGCCAGCAAGAGCTTTGTGGCAAAGCAAATGGCAGGGCAACAGGAGTGAGCTCAGAAACTGGATTCAAGTATCTGAGGAGCAAA
>JAJIBD010026957.1:0-122185 GCA_021461705.1 Cryptotis parvus
CAACGTATGTGGGCTACAACCCTATTAGTAGTATTAGTCATATTATAATTCTTGGCTTAAGATTTAGGAGATTAATGAACTATGATTCCTATCTGACAGTGGAGATCTAAGGAGTTGCTTCATTTTAAACATTTTATTATTTTATGTACTCAGATATAATTATTTTTATAGCTCTATTTACTATTGATGAATAGTTATTCCCAGTTTTGAAACTATTTTTAATTATTTTCATTTCTCACAAAGTGGAAAAACAAATGCACTAGTCATTAAGAAGAATAAAATAGTTTTATACTTTTAAAAAATGTAGTGTTATATTAGGTGTTTGAATTATGGACTATACTCAACAAACTGTCACACTATGTACTTTATTCTCCAGAACTAAATTACTCTGAGAGCTCTCAAAATTCCCAAAGATATTCTCATTTAAAGGTTTAGACTGGCATTTTCTGATAAAATAGTTTAGCTGACTATTGGGGATGGAATAGTTATTGTCTCTGAAATTATATTCATTGTAGAATAGAAGAGGTAGACAAAGATTTAGCTCTTGTCAGAATTGCAGGCCTGGGAGAGTATGTATTTTGATACAGAGAAACACAGTCTACACACCCATACAGGCACACAAAGAAATAATGTCTAGCCAAATATTGGAGTACCCCATGGACTAATCAGATTGACACATGCAATTAATAATAACAGTGAGATGTAATTCAGGTAAGTCACAACATCAAACAGCTCAAACATGAGAACTGGGGTTTAGGGTTCAGATCAAAGTAACAAAGATAAATTCTTACTAAAGTTGACAATTTGGTTTGTTCACTGAAACTAGGTACAAATTACATAGTGGAACCTCTCCTAGCTTTTAAGGAAAGAAATTGCCAGGCCTTATGTGATATAGTTAAGATATATGTATCTAAGTAATCTGACTTAGATGTTATAATTGATGTCATCATTGACTTTTATTATGAATCACATATTGAAATAAAAATGTGTATAGGAAATGTATTCTGTAAAATTTGAAAAGAGATCAAAGGTTTCCCTGGACATGGATACTATTTTATTTATGTTTCAGAATGTTAGGATTCTGTTTTTATTGGATTCATTTGCCAGGTACCCTATCTGTCAGGGATGGTTTTTCCTGCATAATATTTTAAACTGCACTTGTAAATGTTAGATAATATGAAGAACTATAGCATGTTGAAGAAGTTTTACAAAATGAGTCAGGAGGCTGGAGACAGGACCATGGGCAGATGGGTAAGAAAATGCTTATGTTGCTTGCAGATATAAAGAAGTCTGTGAAATAACAGAAAAAGAAGGTTTTGAGCCTGGAAATCATGTACCAAACATTTTTTAAAGAATAGTTACATGAGAAAAAAATGGCAGTAAAAGTATCACCAAGATAAGATTGTGTGACATTTTATTTTTACAAAGGTTAAGAAGGCATTTGGTCACTAGGTCACCAAAATCTTCAAATGTCTATGGTTTTGATGTTTCTGAATGACGTTAGAAAATCAACTTCATGAATCAAATCAAACACTTAGAAATTAAACAGCTCACTGTTGAACAACAATAGGTCATAGAAGAAATCAAAGAACACATCAAAAGATTCCTGGAAAAAAAATGAGATGAGAGTATGAGCTTGGGGTTACTCCTGGTTCCACTCAGGAATTACTCCTGGTGGTGCTCAGAGGACCATATGTGATGCCCGGTATCAAACTCAGGTCGGCCTCATGCAAGGTACACCCTATCCGCTATACTATCGTTCCTGCCCCAAGAGGAAACTTTATAGCTCTGCAAGCATTCATCAGGAAGGAAGAAAGGGCCCACATAAATGCTTTCATTTTACAGCTTAAAATCTTAGAGTACCTAATAAAACTGAAATCAATAATTAATAAAACTGAAAATAATTTTTTTTTTTTTGCTTTTTTGGGTCACACCCGGCAATGCTCAGGGGTTTCTCCTGGCTCTGCACTCAGGAATTACTCCTGGCGGTGCTCGGGGGACCATATAGGATGCCGGGGATCGAACCCTGGCCGGCATGGGCCGCCACGTGCAAGGCAAACGCCCTACCCGCTGGGCTATTATTAGTAATCTAATTAGTAACTAATAAAACTGAAATCAATGAGCTGCAATCTCAGAAAGCAATCAAAAAGATCATTGAAGCCAAGAGCTGGTTCTTTGAAAACATAAACAAGATCACAAAACACAAAGAAGTCACACAAAGAAAGAGAGAGAGGGAGAAACAATCAGAAATGAAAATGGGAATATAACAACAGAAGCCACAGAAATTCAAAGAATCATCAGAGATTACTTTGAGAGTATGTACGCCAGGAAACAAGAGAACCTAGAAGTGGATAATTTCTTGGATTACGATAACCTTTCAAAGCTGAACCAAAAGATTTGGAATACCAGAAGAGGTCTATCGATATCAAAGAAATTAAAATGGTAATAAAAAGTTTCTGAAAAACAAAAGACCAGGTCCAGATGTATTACCAGTGAATTCTACCAAAACATTAAAGAGAATCTATTGCCTGTCCTTTCAAGATTTTTCCAGGGAATTGAAGGAACGACAAACACTCCCAAACAGCTTCTATGAGGTACATATTATCCTGATTCCCAAATCATACAGAGACATAACAAAAAAAAAAAGACATTATAGGCTGGATCACTTATGAAAATAGATGCAAAGATCCTCAATAAAACTAACAAAGTCCAACAACTCATCCAAAAGATCATACAACATGAACAAGTAGGATTCATCGCATGGATGCAAGGATGGCTTAATATTAGCAAGTCAATAAACACAATATACAATATTTTTTTCCCTTTTTATTTTTACAATTACAAAGATATACATTTAAAAAGTTCATTTTTGGGTTTTGGTCATACAGTGTTCCAGCACCCATCCGCCACCAGTGCCCATCTCCCACCACCAACGTCCCCAGTTCCCTCCCACCTCCCCCAGCCCTACTCCATGGCAGGTTCTTTATTTCTTTCCCTTTCTTTTTCTCGTTTCTTTCCCCTCCAGACTATGTATTATAGAACATACATTAAAGGGTTGTCATGTGTATCTTTTTGCCTGTATTTAATGCTCAGTTCTAGGTTGGCATTAGTACCCTCGACAATTGTTAGCACACTGTTCCATTTTATGTCTTGCCTAGCCTCTGACTCCCACACGTTTGTGATAATTTCCACCTTTGACAAGACCTCCTGATATATGCTTCACTTGACATTGGATATTGGTATCATAATATGTACATATATGTTTATGTTATGCAAATAAATGCAGTCATTCTGTATCTGTCTCTCTCCTTCTGGCTAATTTTGCTCAACATAATCTTCTCCATGTCCATCCATTTATAGGCAAATTTTTTTTTTTGCTTTTTGGGTCACACCTGGCAATGCTCAGGGGTTACTCCTGGCTCTGCACTCAGGAATTACTCTTGGTGGTGCGCGGGGGACCATATGGGGACGCGGGGATCGAACCCGGGCCGGCACAGGCCGGCCGCGTGCAAGGCAAACGCCCTACCCGCTGGGCTATCGCTCCGGCCCCTATAGGCAAATTTTATAACTTCATTTTTCCTAACAGCTGCATAGTATTCCATTGTGTAGATGTACCAAAGCTTCTTTATCCAGTCATCAATTTTCGGGCACTCTGGTTGCTTCCAGATTCTGGCTATTGTGAATAATGCTGCTATGAACATAAAAGTAGGGATGGTGTTTCCGCTGCATATTTTTGGTTTCCCAGAGTAGATTCCCAGGAGTGGTATGGCTGGGTCAAATGGGAGTTCAATTTCTAGTCTTTGGAGGAATGTCCATATTGTTTTCCAGAAAGGCTGTACCAGCTGGCATTCCCACCAACAATGGATGAGAGTGCCCCCTTTTCCCCACATCCACGCCAGCACTTGTTGTTCTTGCTCTTTTGAAAATATGCCAGTCTCTGTGGTGTAAAGTGGTATCTCATTGTTGTTTTGATTTGCATCTCTCTGATGATTAGTGATGATGAGCATTTTTTAATATGTTTTTTGGCCATTTGAATTTCTTCCTTGCTGAAGTTTCTGTTCATTTCTTCTCCCCATTTTTTGATGGGGTTGTTTGTTTTTTCTTCTTGTAAAGTTCTACAAGTGCCTGATATATAGTGGATATTAACCCCTTATCAGATGGGTATTGGGTGAATATTCTTTCTCATTCTGTGGACTGCTTTTGTATCTTAGTCACTGTTTCTTTTGAGGTGCAGAAGCTTACATAAAAAATAAAAACTATATATTCACATCAGTAGGTGCAGAGAAAGCATTTAGAGATTTACCACTTGTTCATTATAAAAAATAAAATGCCCCACAAGATGAGAATTGAAACTTTCCTCAATATAATCAGATTTATCTGCCACAGCAGACATCATTTTCAATGGGAAAGAACTAAAAGGCTTTTCCCTAAGAGTGGGGACAAGACAAAGTTGCCCACTACCACCACTTCCTTTTCAATATCGTATTGGAAATACTTGTCATAGCAATTAGGTAAGAAAAATATATTAAGGGCATCCAGATAGCATAGGAATAAGTCAAGCTATCACTATTTGCAGATGACATGATCCTCTATTTAGAGAATGCTAAAGTCTCAACCCAATACTCCTAGAAATAATAGATCTGTATACCCTCAAGAACATCATGCGACAAGTAGAATGGGAAGGAATGGGAATGAAGATAGACGGTCGGCAACTACACTACCTCTGCTTCACTGATGACATCATTCTAATAACACCAAACATTAGCCAAGCGGCACAAATGCTGGCTGACTTTGACCGAGAATGTGGAGATAGGTCTACAACTGAATCTCAACAAAACTATGTTCATGAAAAATGAACTAGTTCCAGAGGCCCCATTCACTCTCAAAGGAACAAACATCTCTAAATGCAGCAGTTATGTCTACCTTAGTCGAGAAACACAACATGATGAATGACCTAAAACCTGAGCTGCGCAGGAGGGAAGAGAGTGGCATGGATTGCCTTCAAAACATTGGAGAAATAGCTAAAAAAGACAAAGAACCTCCGGCTCCGGGCACATCTCTTCGATTCCAACATTCTCCCTGCACTAACATATGCTTCAGAGACCTGGGCCCTACGAAAGCAGGATGAGAATGCTATTTGGATCTCTCAAAGAAAGAACTATGCTTGGAATATCATGCCTCAGTCAAGTGAGAGAAGGAATCAGGAGTTCCGACATCTGTCAACGATCCAGAGTCAGGGATGCTGTCTCGTTTGCCAAGGCATCAAAAATCAGATTGACTGGACATGTAATGCGATTTGGAGATGACTGCTGGACTAGAGCCATTACCGATGGATCCCACGGGATGTTAAAAGATCACGTGGCCACCCACCTACAATATGGCCAGACTTCTTCGTCAAGACCCTGAACAAACGGTGATACTCTTATTATTCCTGAAGCAACTGGATTCCATTGGGCTATACTGGCACGTGATAGGGTCAAATGAAAATGTTACTGACACCCACTGAGCAAATCCATGAATAATGGGATGTCAAGTATCAATTGATAGTAGAATGACAGGCTACAAAATCAATACCCCAAATTTTATGCCTTTCCTATATGCAAATAATGAAAGAGAAGAAAAGGATGTTAGAGAAAAAAAATCCCACATGGGGCAGAGCTGCTACCTGCTCTCCCCCAGCCTGGCTGATCATGAGGCATTCAGGAAGTAGGGTGGGTTCTGGCCCTGGCCCACCACCCCAATAGAGCCTCAGAGGAAGCCAGATGAACTCCTGGCACAATTATGGCAGCCATTTTAAACATCAGTGGCCCAACCGAAGAAAGGAAGCCAATCTTAAACCCAGCTTGTCACAGCCCCACCCTATAGAAAAGTTGATGTCAAGCCCAGGTATGCACGCCAGTGGATAAAGTCACCGGGCTTCCAGGGAGAAGGAGCTGGGTCCCTTTCCCCCACCTCTTTTTTCACCTGGGAGGTCTGGTGGACCACCCATGAACTGCTCCTGGATTTTCAGCTATGATCCAGAGACACAGTTAATGGGGCAGAACTGCTACTGGCTCTCCCGTGGTGTGCAGCCTCTTTGCATTTGCGTGGTATAGCAAACTAGCAGAAACCAACCATGTTCTAGAAATTCATATGTTCGATGAAAGAACAGAAATAGACCATATTAGTGCATAACAAATCAGAAAAAAAAGTCATGACTTTATCAATTTCATTGCCATATATGGGCTGCAATGGTCAATATAATTTTGCCACCAGAGGTAGCAGGCATGGGGTTGGGGGCATTGGGGAAATGGGTGTCTTTGGTGGTGGGAGCATACTGGTGGTGGGATTTCATAATTCCACCACACAGCATACTGTGTTGGATTATGAAATATTAAATAAAAAATTCCACTTACAGCTGTGCTTCAGAAAATCAAGTATTGGGGCCAGAGTGATAGTCCAGTGGGTAGGGCGTTTGCCTTGCATATGGCTGACTCGGTTTCGATCCCCAGAATTGCATATGGTCCCCTGAGCACCGCCAGGAATAATTAGAGTGCAGAGCCAGGAGTAACCCCTGAGCATTGCCAGGGGGTGACCCCAAAAGCAAAGAAAACAATAAAAAAATCAAGTATCTAGGAGTCAGTTTAAGGAGTTAAACGACCTGTAAAAAGAAAACTGCAAAACATAACTTCAAGAAATAAAGAGGACAGAGCGATAGCCCTACAAAAGTCTGAACAAAATGGATTGAAGACCTCAATATCAGAACTGAATACAAAAGGTACATGGTATGGGGGAAAACTGTCCATGATATTGAAGTTAAAGACATCTTCACAGATGAAGTAACATTGACCAAGCAAGTGGAAGCAAAGATAAACAAATGGTACTATTTGAAACTAAGTAGTCTGCACCTCAAAAGAAATGGTGGTCAAGATACAAAGACAGCTTACAGGGTGGGAAAGAATATTTACTCAGTGCCTATCTGATAAGGTGTTAATATCCAAGATATACAAGGCACTGGTAGAACATTACAAGAAAAATTAAAATTCAATCCCATCAAAAAATGGGGAGAAGAAATGAATGGAAACTTCCTCAAAAAAGAAATTAAAATGATCAAAAGACATATGAAAGAAATGCTTTTCATCACTAATCATAAGGCAGATGCAAATCAAAACAGCAAAGAGATATCATCTAATACCATAGTGTCTGACACACATCCACGAGAACAAGCACATGTATTACTGGCATATATGTGGGAAGAAGGGGACTCTCATTCAAGTAGGATAAAACTGTGTCAAATAAAAAACAACAGGATGGTATTTATTATTATTATTATTATTATTATTATTATTTTGCTTTTTTTGTCACACCTGGCGATGCTCAGGAGTTCCTCTTGGCTCTGAACTCAGGAGTTACTCCCTGGCAGTGCTCGGGGGACCATATGGGATGCCGAGGATCGAACCCAGGTCAGCTGCATGCAAAGGCATACACCCTACCCAGTGTGCTATCGCTCCAGCCCCAGGATGGTATTTATTGGAGGTTAAACTTGTATTTTAAAGGAAAAAAATGCAACTAATTGAAGAAAAAACAAAGTAAACTATCAAGATTGAAAGAAATATGACTGGAATCTTCCAGTCATATTTCTTTCAATCTTGATAGTTTACTTTGCTTTTAATTTTAGAGTAATTATAAACAGTGAGATAAGATAAAACTACCTATATGTAAGTAAAATGGATTTGTGATGAGAGCATCATAAATTTATTTAAAGCAATAATGACTGAAATTTGAGACAAAGTCAATTTAAGCCCAAGATACTTTGAATAAACTTCACTGAAATCAGTGTTAGAACTTTGGGATTTAGAAATATATAATTTAATCGGTTAAAAAAGGTACGAATGAAGTAGACTTCTCTTGTAAACAAGTGGAGCACTCCACTGTAAATTAGTGGAGCAGAATCTTTTATTTAGTGAAAGAAAAAAAGATTTCTCAAATCAACGTGAAGTAAATCTTTTTTTAGAGTAGAACATCCAAAAGCAGAAAGAATCAATAATCATTAGAACTTGTATGACAAATAGTGTTAATGTACCTTCAACCTAAAGATCAATGATACTAGATGGAATCTGGATTTACACAGAGAAACAAAGAGCAACAGAGAAGATTTATATGAGATTCAATTTAATTCTTATTTTAGAAAGTTCTTTAAGTGAAAATTGATTAATGTAAATAAAAGTGATAACATTGTAGGTGATGTTCACAAAATTTTCAGAATTGAATTGTTTAAAACTAGCCAAATATTCTAAGGGCATTGATTCACAGATAAGAGCATGATTCTTATATAAGATTCTTATATCACATATAAGTTTTAAGATCTTAATTTTATCATATATGAAGTTTTAAGATATTAATCGAAGGTATATTATGATTTAATATAATTCAATTGCATGTACGTGCATTTACTGATGATATCTAGAAAGTTCATAAAGAGAGTGAGATATATTCAGAGAAAATGCTGCTTTAGTAAAAACTAATGCAGGAAAGATGAAAGCAAATAAAAGAACAAATGAATGCGATCAGAAACCTATGGAATTTGGCAGACTAACACAAGCACATCAATAATCACATTAAATGAAAATTATTTAAGTAACTCACAACTAAAAGATGGAGATTGTCAAACTGGATAGAAAGTACAATTTAAATATTATGTGGTCAACAAGAAACTTTTGAATATATTGCCACAAATAGGTTAAAATAAAAGAATTAATCATAAACTAACAATAAACAGGTGATTACATTCCTAAAAATAAAAAAAATGATGAATGGGATGAAAATTACTGTGCTACCACTAATCAAAGGGAAGATGGTGGGAATTTAATATGATACAACTACTTTGGAAAGCATTTTGACAGTTTTTTAAAAGTCTAAATATACATCCACCATATGATCTAGATATTCCATTCTTAGGTAGTTATGCAAGAGAATGAAAGCATATGTCTATACAAAGACTTGTACATGAATATGTATAGTAGCTATATTTGTAGGAGCAAAAACCAAAATTTTAAATGCCCATCAGGTTAACAGATAAACGAATTGTGAATTATTTACAAAAAAATAATACTCAGTAAAAAGAATGATGTACTGACACAGAGAACCACACAATTAAATTTCATAATAATTTTGTTGAATGGAAGACATTGTAAAAGTATTCATAGTATATGAGTGCCATTTTAAAATGTAACCTCCAATAAAATAAAACTAGTTAGTGGTTGCCTGCAAATGAAAGGAATAGGAGAGGAAAGTTACAAAGGAGTTCAAGGAAACCTTTGGGAGTGCGGGATATATAAACATTTCCCCATGTATATTCTTTAATAAGTGCTTCTTGTATGTATCAAAAGTTGTGAAATTGTGCAAATATATGTCTGATTTATGTATGCTATTTATTTCTTTTTTTTTAAGTATTTTATTATACCACCGTGAGATATACAAATAAAAAAGATATACAATTAAAAAGTTCATGTTTGGGTTTTGGTCATACAGTGTTTCAGCACCCGTCCCTCCACCAGTGCCCATCTCCCACCACCAACATCCCCGGTTCCCTCCCCCCTTCCCCAGCCCTGCTCCATGGCAGGTTCTTTATTTCTTTCACTTTCTCTCTCTTTCTCTTTTCCTTCCCTTCCAGACTATGGATTACAGAACATACATTAAAAGGTTGTCATTTGTATCCTTTTGCCTCTATTTAATGCTCAGTTCTAGGTTGGCATTAGTACCCTCGACTATTGTTAGCCCCCTGTTCCATTTTCTGTCTTACCTAAACTCTGACTCCCACACGTTTGTGATAATCTCCACCTTTGACAAGACCTCCTGATATATGTTTCACTTGACCTTGGATATTGGTATCATAATATGTACATATATATTTATGCCATGCAAATAAATGCAGTCATTCTGTATCTGTCTCTCTCCTTCTGGCTAATTTCACTCAACATAATCTTCTCCATGTCCATCCATTTATAGGCAAATTTTATAACTTCATTTTTCCTAACAGCTGCATAGTATTCCATTGTGTAGATGTACCAAAGCTTCTTTATCCAGTCATCAATTTTCGGGCACTCTGGTTGCTTCCAGATTCTGGCTATTGTGAATAATGCTGCTATGAACATAAAAGTAGGGATGGTGTTTCCGCTGCGTATTTTTGGTTTCCCAGAGTAGATTCCCAGGAGTGGTATGGCTGGGTCAAATGGGAGTTCAATTTCTAGTCTTTGGAGGAAAGTCCATATTGTTTTCCAGAAAGGCTGTACCAGCCGGCATTCCCACCAACAATGGATGAGTGTCCCCTTTTCCCCACATCCACGCCAGCACTTGTTGTTCTTGCTCTTTTGAATATGTGCCAGTCTCTGTGGTGTAAAGTGGTATCTCATTGTTGTTTTGATTTGCATCTCTCTGATGATTAGTTATTTCTAACAAATATAGTGGAAAATGGTCAAGAAAGCTGATTTAATATACAGGATTATTTCCAAAAATGGATTGAAAACCTAATTGAGGTTGAAGGTGAGAAGTTTCTGTACACAGTTATACAATTGCATGAATTTTTAAACATCTGAAAGCTGACTTAAAGAAACAGAATCAAAATTTTCAACAATTTGGTGATTTTTTTTTGTAGAAATCACAATTAACTGTCAAAATAGTAGCATCTACTAATGGGTGAAAGGATTCAAGTTTCTCAGGATGAAGAGGCTTTATGAGATGTGTTTAATAATTTGCAGGACTAAATAACTCATCAAATCTCAACGTGAAAAACCTGGTGTACTACATCATATCAAATTTTTCTATTACTGCTTAGGTTCTTGAGATAATCTGACTCAGTATATTCAACTATCTGGGAAATGTGCTGTATATAGCCAATGTTATGTAATATGATATTTGTTTTTTCAAATTATTTCTATCTCCCATGTACTTAAAAATAAGCTGGTTATAGGTAGTTTGAAAGATGAGTTTAAAGCACTGAGTATCAATTTTCAGATAATTTGTATTTAGTGATTTTTAAGATCTACAGTACAAAAACATAAAGTAATTGGAAGATCCCACCTAATTGTTCTTAGTTTTGTCATGTATACTGCCTTGTAATTCTAGCATCTAGTGTTCTGCATGGGAATATTTGCTATGGATTCTGCCACTCCCAGAAATGCTATAATTGACTGTAATTCAAAAAATGCCAGATGGCTTACTGTAATCAAACAATACTGTAACAGAAAAAGAATCATCTTAATTTTTGTATATGAAGTTAAGCTTTGCAAGCCTACAAGCCTATGTTCAGGTCAAGCTCAGGTGACTGATGTATGGCATCAAAGAATTTAAAGACTAGGCACTAGAATACTAATCTATTAGAATTATGAATCTATATTTATTAGAAATTGCTATTGTGAGAACTTCAGATTACTATCAGCTCATCCTTGCCATATGTCTATACCTATGTGCATAATAGAAAATAGTAAGTTTAACTATATGGTGAATTCATTTAGAATCACAGTAAGTCTTCATGATTTCATTAATGAGTTATGGATAGACACTCCTCTTTTGTCCTGTTTACACTTCACTTCATTTTTAGCATTATTGCACTTATTAATTTTTATCCCTTTTATGGGCTCTTTGAGAGCAGGACTGCATTTTTCATTATGTATCCTCAGAAATAAGACACAGTGCATTTGCTTAATTAAGGAATAAATAAAGTTGGAAACATAAAATCCAGCAATTATAATTATCCTGGAAGTCTTCTGTATCAACTGTCATCATTAGTGGTAGGTCTAATAAATGTTTTCATAATTCAATTTTGTTTGCATAATACAATTCAGTTTTTTTTTTGTTTACATTATGTTGAAAAGTATTAAGGAGTGTCTATTGTTTTCTTGGCTACATTGAGGTGTGCTTAGGGCTAGTTCCTAGTTCTGTGTTCAGGCAAGAGAGATGGTACTCTTAAAGATCTAGAAGTTAAATGTGATAAATTTGATAACTGTTTTTCTGTCAGAATAGAAAAACAGTAACTGGATTTTCCTTATTTTCTTTAATTTTTAAAATGTCATTAAATTTTTTAAAATATTAATTTTTTTTAAATTAAAATTTTTTAATTTTTTTAATTAAAAAATTTAAACCGACAGGGCACTCTCCCTGTGCCCAGCCACTCACAAGGCACCCAGGAGGGATGGCGGGATCTAGCCCTGGCCCGCCACCCCAGCAGAGCCTTGCAACAAGCCAGAAGACCCCCCACTCCATGAGGGCCTCCATTTTCCACATCCGACTTCCCTCTCCTCAGAACTCCACCCAGCAGACCAGCCTATCACAGCCCGGCTCATTGAGATCCACCCTGCAGCAGTCTTTTTAAATCCGGCTCAGGTATGCTGATCCAGAGACTCACAGACATGGGGCAGAGCTGCTACTGGCTCTCCCTGTGCCCAACCGCTCATGAGGTGCCCAGGAGGGATGGCGGGTTCTAGCCCTGGCCCGCCACCCCAGCAGAGCCTTGCAACAAGCCAGAAAACCCCCTACTCCATGAGGGCCTCCATTTTCCACATCTGGACTTCCCCTCGTCAGAACTCCAACCAACAGACCAGCCTATCACAGACTGCCTCACGCAAGTGGCTGGACGGTTCATCAATCAATGCTGGATTTAGAGATGACTACAAGAGTATGCTACCCACATGGCAGAGCCTGGCAAGCTCTCCCGTGTCGCTTTTGATATGCCAAATACCAGTAACAATTTTAGACCTCATTCCCATGACCTGATGGAATGGTTTGAGGCTCTTTATGTTCCTGGAGCAGGCAGGTGCCCTTGGGCTCTACTAGCATGAGACAGGACATATGGTGATGTTACTGGTGCCCGCTTGAGCCAATCGATGATGAACAGGAAGACAGTGAAGACAGTGATTAAAAACCTTGAGTTACAAAGTTATTCATAGTTGAGTTTTAGACAAACCGTATCCCAGCACGAATCCCACCACCAGGGTCTGCTTATGTCCCCCAGTGTTCCCAGGTTCTCTTCCCCCACACTCATACACCCAGCCTGCATCTACAGGCACATTTTAAGGTTAGATAATGAGTTTTATATCTCTGTTCAGTGTTGTTGAATCTGTGGTATGGACATTTGGATAATGGAAAGCTACACCATTACTTTACACCCTGATGTTTCTGAATCTCTTTGACCCCATCCTACCATTTCTTCCTCCCATTGCTACCTAAGATAATTTAGGTAGAGTAAGCTGCCTTTCTGTACCTACCCCTTTGCTGCTAGTTGTACTTGATAAACTAAATTGGTCAGAGTCATACATAAATATATGCTCTCCATCTCGATGACATCAACACAACTATTGAGGACTCCTCTTTCTATCTTTTTATAAAACTTATTGAGTTATGTGAGTTACATGGTTATTTATGTCTGAGTTTCAGGCGTACAGTCTTCCAACTTTAATTTTCCACCAGTCCTCCCACCAGTATTCCTGGTTTCCATCTCTCCCCCCCCCCCCGACTACCTCTATGGCAGGACCCTTGTCCTCCTCATTACTGTTAGCACTTCTTTTTTACTAGTAACTTCTTACTCTGCTATCTACAAATGCTATTTAAAGCTTTAGAGTTTAGGATAAAATTGAAACCACTAAATTCCATTTAATTTCTGTAGAGTTGATAAATTCATGATTCCTATTCCTTGGAAAGACGAAAAGTTGTTAAGCAGAAATGTCCTCAGTTTGTAGTCAGAGTGATAGAACAGTGTGTAAAATGCTTGCCTTACACCCAACTCATCTCGGTTACGCCCTTGGCACTCCATATAGCCCTCTGCCTCCCGAGTACTGCCAGGAGTGATTCCTGAGTGCAGAACCAGGAGTAACCCCTGATTATCATCAAGGGTGACCAAAAAACAAGCCAAACCAAAGCAAAACAAGATATCTCAGTTTACCTCACTCAACACCTTTCCTAAACTATATAAAAATCATTATTTCTTCCGTAGGCTAGTTCTTGTGTTCTTTTCTGCTTAATGAGGAAGACCCATGTAGTCGACCATTTTTCTCTTCCATTTTCCTTCTCCTTTAGCTCCTTTCTACAATCATTTAAACAACATTGGAAGTAAAGGCTATAGTGCAGTAGTAGAGAACATTAGTGAGACCTTGGGTTCAATTTCTGGCATTACATAAATGAGTTAATACATTAAATACTTACACGTGCTCAAATCAGATGTTAAAAATTCTCACCTTCCCTCTATCTTATCATCGTCCTTTTCGTAACTAAACCGCATTTTAGTTTTATTGTTTTTTGCTGTTTTTCTCTCCTTGTTTTTCCTTTCACTTCTAAATATGCTGAGTTGGTTAATAGCTTAATGCCCATTGAAACTCCAGAAAAGTTGGAATGTCTTCTTTATAGAAAAATTCTTTGTTAGCATATATGCCCTTGGGCTCTACTAGCATGAGACAGGACATATGGAGATGTTACTGGGGCCCGCTCGAGCAAATCGATGATGAACTGGAAGACAGTGATACAGTGATAGCATATATTTATACTAATAAATATATGCTAACAAAGTTAGTAGTGCAGTTGTGAGCATATACTTATTTCCAGTCTGTGGGTTTTTTTTTAAATTCTGGTCATCATTTCTTTTGCAATGCAGAAGGTTATTGTTAGAATAACCTGACCTCAAGTTGGGCTTAGTTTTCCACTATGACATTTCTAAGTCTTTCCTAATAACTTGGGTCAAGTTAAGTGCTAGTCTCAAATACTTATGTAATATTTTATATCTTAAACTATCGTAGAACTCACTTATACTTCAACTATTGTTGCAACTCATCTATAATCTCTAATATCGTGAACCATGTATTTTTTATAGCTGTATTTCTAGCAATGGAGATTTCACCAGTGGAGATATATTGATGCAAAATAAAAGTTAATTAAATAAATCAATATGAATAAGCTATTTTCAATTGATGTTACATGGTTTTATTAATTTTCATTATGAAATTTACATGTTGGGATAATTAACCCTTAATATTTTTATAAGCTTAGTTTCAGCACATATTTCTTTGTTTCTAGAAATTCAAACTTTTTGGAATTTCATCACTTTTCTGGTAGCCTTTTGTTTCCACAGACACTGAATCCCTCAGCACCTATGATTATTATTCTTTTCTAGCTTCAAGTCAGCACACATATGAAAATCAGATCTTTCACAATTTTCAAAACATTTCATTTGATAATTATGATTATGACATATCTTACTGAAACAAGAAGTGACCAGGTCTGGTTGGGATATTGGAAGGGTTTATATTCCACCTAAAGAGAAAGCTTCTGTTCACTATTTCCACATCCCTCTTTCTCTATATTGTCTCTTACTTTTTTAAAAAATATTTTATTATACCACCGTTATATACAATTACAAGATGTTCATGTTTGAAGTTTGGTTCTACAGTGTTCCAACACCCATCTCTTCACCCCCTGCCCATCTCCCATCAACAATGTCCCCACCTCTCTCCCCATTCCCCCAGCCTGCATCCACAGCAGGTTCTTTATCTCCTTTCTCTTTCTCTCTCTCTCTCTCTCTCTCTCTCCTTCTCACATCCCTTTCTTGCACATTGTAGATTATAATATATTCTAGAACATGATTGGTTCCACTATTTTGATGTTCTGGGTCCAGACCATGAAAATGGTGGCTATTATGGTGAGAGAGTCTCATTCGGCTGCTTCCAAGGCCCTACAGAGGTGATGGGCCCACTCCCAAAACCCATCTTGCCTCCTGGGAGCCTCATGGTCAGCTGAGCTAGGGGAGAGCTGGATGGCAGCTCTCCCCTGTGTGTCTGAGTCTCTACATCATGGCCGAGAGCTCTGAGGCAGTTCATAGGTGAGACCACCAGTTCTCTGGGATGGGTCAGAGAGGGGATTGGGGACCCCATCTCCATCTCCAGGAACACCTGGTGACTTCCACCTCTGAGAGCCGCCTACCTTGGCTTGAACTCAGCTGCTCTGAGCTGGTCTTGGGATCAGCATCTCTCTTGTGTGGATTCTGATGAGCTGTGGGGTCCAGACCATGATAATGGCAGCTATTATGGTGAGCGAGTCTCATCCTGCTGCTTAAGAGACCCTACAGAAGTGATGGGCCCGCTCTCAAAACCCATCTTGCCTCCTGGGAGCCTCATGAGCTAGGTGATAGTTGGATGGCAGCTCTCCCCCATGCATCCGAGTCTTTCATCTTTCTCTCTATCTCTATTTCTGTCTCTGTATTTCTCTCTCTTCTCCTATACCTTGTGACTTCCCTTACAGTTTATGATGCAATTATCTAAACTGTATATTCAGTAGTGAATTCTAGTGTGACATTATAGTTCCTCATTCCCCACAAACCTCCCCAGTTTGTTACAACTACAATGATCATTATGGTGTACAGATGTAAATGATCCTGGGAAGGACCTGGTCCTAGCCTACTTTGTTATCTAAGCCTCTTGCGCAGCTGCACACTTTTACAGCTGTGAGTCTGATCTGCCCCTTGTCCAGTTCATCTGGTTGCAGAGGCTGCGAGCCCGTAGCCATGCCCACCTGCATGGAGAGAGAGGAGCCCAAATCCCTGCTCCAATTCCAGGCAGCGTGGCTTTCTCCCACATGATTGCTTTACCCTAGGAGCTATGTTGGTCTCTGTGGGGACTAGCCAATTCCTCAGAGACTCAATGGGCTACTCTATGTGGGCTGGGCAGTGCAGCTGTGCATCTGGTCTGTCCCTTGCCCAGTTCACAGATAGCTTGCCAGGCTCTGCCATGGCTCTAGGTTCATTCCAGGGGGCCCAGTCTTTTCCTATGTCATGCCATCCACCATCCAGGGCCCACAGGGCAGAGCCCTCGGGTATAGACAAGTCTATCTCCTGTCTGCCACCTGGCAATGCAGCTGGGCACTGCAGCCACATATGCAATACCTTGAGGGGCAGGTGGCCCTGTCTTTTAACTTTTTTAAAAGGTCATATTCTCTTTTATCTTGTGCAAAATACTTTTAGTACTCTCTGATCATATCTGGGATATAGTTTTATAACTCATTTTTTTTGTGTGTTCTTGTGTGTGGCCTCCAAGTGATTCTAAGGGAGTATAGGGGACAACCTCAGCACTATTTAGCAGAGCAAATGGGATGATTTAATGCTTGGGTTGAGCTTTGTTAAATTCAGATCCAGTTGTGTCAGGAGCCACCCTAGCCACCTTGCTGGTGATAAGAGAGCTCCTGGTCCATACCCATTTGTGCTTCTGGGAATATATGTTGCCAGGGATAAAACTAGTGTTGCTGTGCATGTATTTCCCCCTTTTCCCTGAGCTGTCTCCCTACCCCATCAACTCTCAATTTTTACTTAAAATAACTTTAAAAAAAATTGAATCACAGTGAGACAAAACGTTACATAGTTGGTTTTCAGTCATATACAATTCCAGCATTAGTTCCTTCACCAGTGTGCATTTCCCATCACCAGTGTCCCCAATTTCTATCCTGCTCCCCTCCCATAGCAGGCACTTTATCTGTCTCTCAGTCTCTGTCTCTCTGTAGCTTTGTCTCTTTGTCTCTCTCTCTACTCTCTCTTTCTTGCCTCATGGGCATTATAGTTTAAATACAGGTACTGAATGCTATCATGTATATATCCCTTTACCTACTTTCAGTACTCAGTTCTTGTCCAGGCTGAGCATTTCTAACTATTTGGACATATTGCGATTTTGAGACGACCACTGGACTAGAGCCATTACCAACTGGATCCCACTGAGCATTTCTGGGTGTGACCCCCCAAAAAAAATAAATAAATAAAATGAAAAAGTGGAAACTGAAAAAAAAATTAAAAAGGTAATAGTTCAACTCTAGGGAAAGTAACAACATAAAATGAGCAAAAACTTTTAGTCAATTGAATCTTAAAATGGAATATAATAATACACTTTTATTTTAACGAAAAATAATTCTAAAAGACCGAGTATAAACTAGAATTTTACTTCCTCCTGAAAACAAATATTTAATGAGGTTTAATAACTTAAAACAAAACAATGCCATAACATCTAAATTTACTTTCTTAGAATTTTATAGTGTTTGATTAGTTTATGTAACAATATGGTTTATATATATATGTGACTATTTGATTAATTGAAAGTTTAGTTTCTCAAAATTTTTGTTCACATAAAAATAAATGTGAAATTATACTGTATTGTTTTAATCATGTTGAACAATAATGTTAGGTTAATTTCATTTAAGATGTGCAATTACCAAATTGTTGCACTCTGCAAATGTGACTTTGATCGTTTGATCTACTACTTACTTGAGTTAAAAAAAAACTGTTCTATTTGTTTAAGTTTGTCTCTTACAAAAATATTCTTTTAAACATTAAAAGTTTATAATTGTTTTATTTTCATCCCTAGAAAAGGGAGAATGCATTCAAATAATAATTATGCAACAACCCTATAGTAATAAGTATTCTCATATAAACACAGTATTCTCAAGAGGGTATAAAAGGAAAGATGTCTTAAAAATTATGGTGATTTAATTTTATTTTGCCCTAGAATGACATTCTCTTGAGTATTTGTGAAAATGAAGATGAATATGCAGGGATACATTTGGTTGATTTTGTGCCAGATGGCCAGTTGCAGAGGCTGAACTAAGCTGAACTGATTGATTCAGTGTTTGCCATATTGCCTGCTGGCGCTTACCACAGTACGCATCAGTCAAGTTGTAACGTGTTTGGTAGCTTTGGTTTTTAAAAAACTAAAAAAAAAACTTCTTGGGATGACTTTTCAAATATAACAAAGAAAATACAGATTTTCTTTTGTTATATGGTCAATTCTACTAGTTTTTCCAATGTAACTTTAATACAAAATTATATTTCCAAGTATTATTTTTGTGATCCTAATTATTTATCTCCCATATCCCAGTCAACACAAGTTGTTCCTAGCCTTTTTGATCTGTGCTATTCTTGCTGGAGTGAGGTGATATCACTTTGTTGTCTTTATTTGGATTTCCGTGATAATAAGTGATGATGGACACCTTTTTTATATGCTTACTGGCCTTCCATCTGTCTTCTTGAGAGAAGTGTTTATTCATTTTCTCCCCTCATTTTTATGAGGTATTGGATTTATGGGGTCAGTGGTAGAAGGATGTGGTCAGGGGTCGTGGGGTTGGGATTGGGAACATTGTATATCTGAAACTCTATTGTCAATTGCTTTGTAAATCAACAAATAGGAAATTAAATAAAATTAAAAATATAATTTATTAATGAATATTCAGAGTTAACGAAAGTCACCGGTGTAAATTTGGGATGAGAAATTCATACTAATAATAACATGGTCTATGGTAAATTTAAAGGAAAATAGAAGACATTTCCGACCTTCAGAGTGCATGCATACTAATAGCAAGAATTGGGAAAACAAAGAGGCAAGTTAATTTTAGTCACTAAAATACTTTAATAAATATTTTATCACAACCTATATAAAATTCAATGATTAAAAAGTGAAAAATAGGGCTTGAGAGGTAGTACAGTGGGTAAGGTGCTTTTCTTTGAATGCAGTCTACCTGGATATGATCCCTGACATCCCGTATGGCCCCCTGAGCACCACCAGGAATGAATCCTGAATGCAGAGACAGGTGTAACTCCTGCGCATTGCCAGGTGTGTCCCCAAAACAAAAAATAAAAGTAAAAATATAAAGTGATCCAGTGGCAAAGTAGACTATGCTAGTTCAAGGAAAAGAAAATTATAAATGTAAAGTATCAAAAAGCTAGGATATCTGAGTGATATTATATGTGTGTGTGTATCACTGTATCACTGTCTTCCCATTCATCATCGATTGGCTCGAGCGAGCACCAGTAACATCTCCATATGTCCTGTCTCATGCAAGTAGAGCCCAAGGGCACCTGCTCACTCCAGGAACATAAATAGCCTCAAACCATTCCATCAGGTCATGGGAATGAGGTCTATAATTGTTACTGGTATTTGGCATATCAAATACGACACGGGTAGCTTGCCAGGCTCTGCCATGCGGGTAGCATACTCTTGTAGTCATCTCTAAATCCAGCAGTAGCAGCTCTGCCCCATGTCTGTGAGTCTCTGGATCAGCATACTGTATATATATATATATATACATATATATATATGTATATATATATATATATATAAACTTATATATATATATACTTTATTTTTCAGTGTTCTTCACATTGGCTATTTTCAGGAACTAGCAGATGTAGTCTTTGAATATATGCTTTTGAATATATGCTCTTGAATATATGCTTTTGAATATATGCTCACCAACTGATGATTTAAGAAGCAAACAGTGACAAAAGCCATTACCAAAACATTGAAGAAGAAAAAATTCAGAAAAGGAATATTGACTTGGACAGAGAGATTAATGCAACCAACATTTCAATCACAGGCATTAAATGTTAAGAAGTAATTACATTTTCACAACAATTTTTCATATATAGTATGTGGATCATTGTAGAATGAGACCACTGTTTAAAGAACTGTACACTAGCATAATTTTAATATTCTTCAAGTCCACCATGTTCTTCCCAATAACAAAAAACAGTTATTTAGTATTCTTCAAGTATACTGTGTTTTTCCCCATTAACAAAATCCTTTTATTTATTAATAGTAACAAAAGTAACAAATTAAAAACCAAAATAACTCATTATAACCATCAAAATCATAGTTTAAAAACTATCATTATATAAAGAACCTTGAATCTGGCATATGTTTAGAAACACAAAGGGTAAAGACAACCTAAAACACTTCAATAAAACCACTTTTTAATGGATTATCTTTAGTTATGAGATACCAAGTGCTTTTTCTGTTTTTTTTTTTTAATGCAGTTTAAAAAATGTGGTGCTCAGGAGGCCATATGGGATGACAGGGATCAAATCCAGGTAGACTGCATTAAAAAGAAAGAGAACAAGAAAAAGAATCTTTTTTTGTTTGTTTTTCATTCTCTACCACAGGGATTTTAGAGAAGATGGTTGGAGAATGGAAAGATTATCTCAGGGTGCATCAGGCCAAATTCTAATATATCTTAGTTCTCATTTATATGTTTATCAAGATTGTGTAATATCTTCTGCAAATGATAGGTGGGTGAAAAATTTGATAAGGAAATAGACTTTATTGTGAAGAGGACTAAAAATGATATTACCTAGAAATTAAATTTGGCCTTTTTTATTTGAATTTAGAGAGAAAAACTTGTCAAATTATTTTGAGAAATTAGTTTTTTCATCTGAAAATTGAGGCTACTGAATATATAAATCTCCTCCCTGCCAAAAATTCCCATGACATCCATGTTACCTATAGTGATTTGGTGAGTCAAGCAGAGCAGCCAGCACTGCAGAATATAGGATTGAAAGAGATTAAAGCGGTGAACCTACAGTACTTTATTGACCTAGGAACCCACATTAACCTGATCTGATCCTGTAATTACTATGAATAGAATAGAGCTTACAGTTCTCCTTAATAACACCCCATGCTTTTTTTTATTCTATAAAGAGATTTCCTATTCATGTTCTTTCACTCCTTTTGAGATTTACAGATTTGTAGCAAGAAAGAGTATGTGTGGCTTTGCTAACACACCAGGAGAGAAAGACACCTAATGTTCATAGGCTGTAACTGAAATAGTTCAACATGTCCATATTTTCAAAATATTGTCTTAATTAGAGGTTTTTGTCTTATATTTCCATTACCCAAATTTCCTTCTCACCTAAAGTTGAGTTACTAACAATAGTTAACTATGAAGGAAGATGGTTAAAAAGTGCTTGAATTAATACCATCCTTGTTTTAAATGTCAGAGTGCATACATCTAAAAAATCTGATGAAAATCCTTAAATATTTTAAGGCAGAAAATTCACGCATATTAGTAATACGTAATGATGTAATTAATAATCATATTTTCTTTCAATGTAATAAAAAGCTGGAGTTTGCTGATAAGGTGTGAAAATAAACTAATACCTGAAAATTAATAATTATGATATAGGGTAATCAAAAATAGAGACATTCACTTATTCTTAAATGTATTAAAGTATCAATAGGTGACCAGGTTAAAGCATTAAAAGGGAAAAGCAGTTAATATTAATGTTGAAATTGGATTGTCATGAAATATTTTTAAATATTACATAGAATTCTACTTTTGAACATTTAATTTTCATTGCTATTGTGCAAAATTTCAAAGCTAAAGCTTGAAACAAACAACTCAATGAGAAGTGCACTTTTGAGTATATAAATGAATGTGAGAGTAAAAATGAAATATGAGTCTGAATAGGCAAAAGAAGAAATTGGAATTCCAAAGAACAAGCAGAGCAAGTATTATATTGAACACCTCAAGTAAAATATATTTTGTAAGATTTCTCTGAATATTCTATTTGTCAAAATAATTCTGTCTAAAGTGCCAGCATGAGTCATTCTTTTCAATAAAAATAAATAAAACAGCCCATTATGAGAATAAAATTTGTTAGTTAAGTTCTTAACAAATATTTGAAAAGCAAGTATGTTCAAGAAAAATGTGATCTACAAAATAGGTAATACTTTGACAGTTATGGTATATTTGGTGATGAAGTAATTTGATTTTTATCTTTTTAAAGTTCCTGTTTAGAGTAATTAGTGCAAGAAGACTATAGCATTTAATATCAGAACTTTGTTTTAAAATCTTGTGTCATTTTCTCATCCTTCTAAGGAGAGGGATTATTATAAGTCAACTTGATTAGTCTGTCAAAAGCCTCACTTTGTTGCATTTCATTGAGGGTATGAATAATATGTGGCATGCTTTTAAGAAGTAAGAATTTGAAATTAGGCAGGTTAATAGTTTGCTGAACAAACCCAGTTTGCTGGTGTTGTGTGCATAAACTTGATTAAACTATGTTATTCTTTGATACTTTTTTTGTATTTGAGGTTTTACTGGTAGAATATTGATAATCAAATAACATTATGAAGATATTTTAGGGTTAGAACAATTTAGTAATTAGTGACTGTAAAAGTATGTCTATAGTGTCTATATTTTGAAAGTGTCTACTTTGTAGGAGATACACAGTGAAATCCTATCTTTTTATAGCTATTTTTACCTTTAGAATGAGAAAACATTTGGAAACAGTAGGGTAGTTTTCATCTTTAGGATTAAAGAGAATCTGAATGGAAAAAATGGATTCATATTATCTCCTTTTGGGGATACTAAACCTGTAGAAATATAACAGTTGATTTGTTATAAGTGGGTTGAATTTTCTCTCCTGGTGGGCTTTTCAAACCTTTAGTTGCTGCTCCTATTCTTGCTATGTGAATATCATTTTTATATCGCTTTTTGTTAAAAAAGAATTCCCATGAAAGCCCACAAAAGTAACCTGGAATGTGATTATATTCTTTCCAAGAAATCTTTTATGGGTTTGGGTCAGTATTACACCTCTGTTCCCTGATTTTATTTGTGCCAGGCTCTGTAACACAAGTTTTCCATGAATGATAGTGGGCAATATAGCCCTTAGGACTAGAAAGAATTTCTTCTGCAAAACAAAAAGGACCAGAGTTACAGTAATAGGAAGCTGTGTTTGTAGACAAACTATAGGACTTTAGTGAATCTTTGTGGGTATAGAAGATGATAGATAAACATTTTACTTCTCCAACTTAAAAAAATTAAATTGGTTGACAAAGTGGAGGAGAAAATATAGTTCTTTAAATCTCTCTATGTACTTATTTTAAGTTGTTTGATTTTTTAGAATTTGTTAAACCCTATGAATGATTTCTGAGTCAAACATTGAACACTATATGACCAAAACCTCCAAACATGAACAACGTTGTAATTGTATATCTCACGGTGGTCTAATAAAATATAATAAAAAGCCTTTTTTGGAACTGAAAAAAATAGAAGAAAGAAGCTAGAATATGATTATGACCTTTTATGTAGACAATCAGAATAAAATGTATTAAAATATAATTGCTATTTTTGTACCACCATAAATGTAGGTTTGCCAATAGTAAATCATATTTGCATGATAACTCACGGAGTCAATTGTACTAGTTCTAATTTGGACTAAACATAGTGAATTCCTAAGGTGATATTTATTTTTTTTTTTTTTAAAGTACTTTAAAATTTTTTTTTTATTATACCACCGTGAGATATACAATTACAAAGGTGTTCATAATTGGTTCTTGGTAGTACAGTATACCAGCACCCATCCCTCCACCAGTGCCCCATTTCCACCACCAATGTACCCCACCCCTCCCGCCCACCCCCAGGCTGCCTCAATAGCAGGTACCCCAGTATCCTCTCTTTCTCTCTCTCTCTCTCTGTCTCTGCATCTCTCTCCCTCTTCTTTTACACATTATGGCTAGCCCTGCAGATATTTAGAGTTTATCATTTAAGTCTCTTTGTGTATATTCAATGGTGAGTTTTAATCTGCCATTACCATTTCCCACATTTAGTAAGGTGATATTTATTATAGGTAGAGATTTTACAATTTAGTTGAATAAAACATGTATTTTTAATGTTTCTTCACAGCTAGAAATAAATATTTATTTGATTATATTATACAGTAATACTTTTTATCTTAAATATAGAACTAATATTATTATTTGTGCTATTTTAAATTTACTAAATTTTCTTATTATAGCATTGCATTCCTACTAGCAACTTTAGCAGATCTGACATCATGACTGTAAGATTATTAGATAAGTAATTTCCTTATGAAGTATAATATTAACAGTGTAATTTATAAGTTTATATTCAAGTTAAATTTTGTGTTTGCCTTTTAATTTGTACAGTAATTAAATAAATCTTGATTTTTATAAAATGATACTGATGTTCTAATATTATACATTATTATTTATTATACAATATTAGTCTATTAGTGTATAAGAAATATAATCTATTTATTGTACCTTAGCATATGAGTTGACTGGGAATTATGAGAATGTGTCTCAATGATTACCTAGAGCTTCAGATTATTTATTTTAATGCTATGATTCTTTACTTTTCAAAATAGTTTGCTTTGTGTAAATGTATATACTTTACATGATGCTTATTTTTTTATAAGATAGTTCTACTGTGAAGGGTAGTTGTTTCTTTTTTCTTTTTTATTGAATCACTATAATATGTTACAGTTACAAAGTTGTATTTGGTTTCAATTATACAATGCTCCATCACTATCCGGTCACCAATGTCCCAAATTTCATTCCTGTCCTGCCCCCCAATCCTGACTCTATTGTAAGCACTCTTGTCTCTGTCTCTGTCTCTGTCTCTGTCGTTCTCTCTCTCTCTCTTCTTTCGGCATTATGGTTTACAGTACAGGTACTAAGAGGTTATAATGTATGTTCCTTTACCTAATTTCAGCATTTAGTTCTTGTCCAGAGTGACCATTTCCAACTATCTTTGTTGTTGTGGTCCCTTTTAATCCTTACTGCAAGGAGGCATTTCAAAGAAATTATTTTTTTGTAGAAATCTTATATTAATTTAAAGGAAAAATATTAAAGCATCTGGATTAGAGGCAAAACATAATACTATTTTGAATGATGCCAGTAAACTAGAAATGGAATCAAGCATGAAGACTCATAGCAACAAAAGTTAAGCAACTTCCTGAACTTAAGATAAGACATTTAAAAACATTATTATGATGGTTGCTTTGCATTGATTTTGCAGAATCAATGATAGGATTTACCTCAACCTAGTTGATTTCTATCCTTTGACTGATTAAGATGTTAAGAGTACAACTAGTGAATGTTTGCCAAAAGGTTTTGAATAAGGACATAGACCAATTTTCTATTTTCCAGATTTTCATCTTTTATTTCTTTTACTGATCATAAAGAATAGTTATGCAAGTATGACAGAAAATTACTTATATGGCTCTGCTCTTCCCAGTTATATTCCTTAAACCATAAAATAATTTTTTGTTACAACAAATTTTCCATTGATATATTTGTAGTTGTGTTTATATGTATAAGAAGATATAAGGGTAAATTTTTAACCCTTTTGCTTAAAAAAGCACAAACTTCATTTGTACAGGTCTAGGTAGATTATACTTACTTTTTGTAGTTCATTTATTTTTCTATAATTATCCACTAATTTTTCCAAAATATATTTGATTGGATCAATATTATTTTTAGATTATAGAATTATTTACAAACTCTAAGTGTGAACTGTTATGTCCCATCTTGATATACTCTCTGGGATAGAGCCAGGAAATAATGTTTTTATGCAAATTACTTTATTTTGCATTTCAATGCACAGTATGATAAAAATACATATATTTCACAGTGCTGAATAAAATTTCATTGTGCTAGCCTTAGGATGAATGCAAAGGTACCATGAAACACCTTTGTTTCCAATCTGGCCATTCCATCAACTATCAGGAGGTGGTTGAGTGAGGAGAAGGAAATTTTATCACAGAGTGTTCGGGCACCCCAACTTTTCATGGTAAGTCATGAATAAAATGGCTGCAGTATTCAGGTCCATGTATAGTAAAAATTATATTTCACAAACTATAGAATTTTATGCTTTTAATAACGTTAGCAAATAATTGTGCTTTCTAGTAACTCATTTAAATCAGTGATAGAAAAATGACACTACAACACTCAGGTTGTGTTCGGGATGGGTATGGTCCCTCATCAGAAGAACATCTTTAAAGACCATGTTACACTAGGTGT
Source organism: Cryptotis parvus (assembly GCA_021461705.1). Lineage (NCBI taxonomy): Eukaryota > Metazoa > Chordata > Mammalia > Eulipotyphla > Soricidae > Cryptotis > Cryptotis parvus. The sequence goes on from JAJIBD010026957.1 coordinate 26,598, forward strand.
ATCCTTCTCAAAAACACTCATTCTATATATAATTTTTCAAACACATTGCAAGAAATTTAAATTGTAGGGCATTTAAAGGACCACGTGGTGGTTCTTCAAAAAATTTAAATGCACACAAAAAAATACTGAGGCTGAGAAAATGTTCTAGACTACAGACAATTTAAGAGACACATAACTGAATTATATAGTCAATTATTCTTGATCAGAATCTAGACTGTAACCCCAAATAGACTTAGAAAGGACATTATCAGGAGAATGAGAAATTTTATATATAGGTTTTATATAAGGTAATACTATTTTAACAATGCAAATTCATTGGATAGAATAATGAGATTGTGATTTATGTAGCAGAAAGATTTTGATTTTTGGAGGCACATGAGGTATATTTGGGCGAAATGTTGTGGTCTTTGTAGTTTAAGTTATAATGATTCAACTTAAGAAAGTAATTTTAGATTGAAACATGATTTGCCAATGTCCAAGATATTTTGACTAAGAGAAGGCATGTAGGACAAAACATTAGTAATTACTGAGTTAATCGAAAATATATGGCTTTTAAAAATACTTTTTAATAATTTTTCTAGCTATATAGCATCAAATAATTTAAAAATAACATCTGTTTTTTTAAAAAATAGAAATACTTCATTTATTGATTACAATATTAATGAACAGGTCTAACAACTGCTATAATTTCAAAGACATTGTGAGCATAAAGAGCAGTTTGTTATATCTACAGTCATCAGAATATAAGATATTTGTTCTACTCAAGACACAATTAAGACTTCTTATTCCAGATACTACTACTATATCACTTGTCATTTTAATCCATAGGTAGAGGAAGAGCTGACTATTGGTTTACAATGAATAAAAAATGCATTTTTTGTGTACCAATCTCTGAATCTCTCTGAACTTCATTCAAGAACCACCTATAAAACCATAGATTCCATACTAAGAAATTCTAACTTTGGTGATGGGTCTAATGTGGTAACATTGTACCCCCTACACACAGAGACACAAATCTCGGCAACCATTATAAAAACTTACATGTCTTAACTGGCAAACAATAAAAAATTGTTAAAAACAATATACCATACTCAGTAAACATTGCAAATTTCTACTATTTAAACCTAATAAGCCCTTCTTATTCTCAGTCAGGGGGAATCATACTCAAATTATCCAAATAATTGCTTCATGAGTTCATGTCACTTTTACAGGAAAAATCACCTAGGATTTGTTTGTCAGAAAAGCATTTTGGGCATATTGTGTATCTCCAACTACAGGCATGTTCATTAGTAAATTAATTAGAATATATTCTATTATAGAATGCAAAGAACTTCAGTGCTTTATTTATATAAAAATAGTGCAGGCAAAAAAGTTTTGATGGTGTTCTTTTTGTACAATTAAAATGTAATATTTCCAGCTTGAAATAAAACATATTGAAAAATCATTTAAAACAATTCAGTGTATTTCTACTATTGAAAATACAATACTTTAAATCCTTGTTGGTAAAGTTTGCACCTACTTGAGCTCACTGCCAGTTATCCGAGTAAAATGAATGCTATAAGAAATAGGCAGACTATTCTGTTGGTATAGTCTACAGAATTGTAAAACTGCATCTTTTGTATGTAGCAGGTTGGAGATTTGTTTTGTAGTGATCACCCTTTCTGATCTGAAGATTGCATGACAAGGAACTATTAAAGTAAAGGGCAGAGAATTCAATTTCTTCATGTCGCTTTTCTTGGACAGGCTTTAAAAATAGGTCACTTAATGTTCTATGGATTTGTGTATTAAAGCAGCACCTGTGATGCTGTGATGCTTAAGGGTCTATCAGTGATTTCATTTTTTAGGGTTTGTAGAGTAAATTCTCTAAACCTAAATAAGCTCCTACCCAAATGCTAGTAAACGAGGCTGCAGGAGGGTGCATATCTTTATAGCACGCCGTAATTTAAAAAATGAATGTTTGCTTTAATATATGCTAAGAGGTGAACAATGAAAACATCAGATTAACAAAATTGTACTTACATTGGATAACTCAACATTTGGTTCCTTTAAAAAAGGGCTATGAATTGTGCAATTAGATATCTACTTAAAGATCCATTACGATGGTAATTATAAGTTACTGCAATTTTTGTGTGTGTTAATCTTGAAATTATTAATGTGCTACCTTTTAGTTATTGTTAAATTTCACCTTTTAAATGTGTCTAAGTAAAGCTCTTTAGGATGGACTATTATGCTTTATTACTGTGATATTCTATTAATATAAAGATAATTTTACTAATACTTTAATAATGTACACATATATATGATTATAAAAATGTATATACACACAAATTTTATAAACTATTTAATTCCAAAAAATCTTCCACAAGCTAGATGTGTGTTTCTAAATAATATAATAAAAACAGTGAGGATGATTTTATGTCAATATTAAAATTGGATTACTGTTTAGATATTACCTATGTCTATCTAAGTTTTGTGAAGTGCCTTTATTTGAACCCATTCTTTCTAATTAATTTATATGTAGGAGCAGAAGCAACTTTAATAACTTAAGTTCATTTTTTTAAAATTTCAAAGATGAAAATGATAGGTAGCTATTTAATATTATAGAGAAAAAGTTCTGTGCTACCACTAGAATTTTCTTAGATACAATAAAAAACTACTTGTTTGCTTTTTTGATTTTGAATATTATGTGTTATAACTAAGAGAGAAAATCATTTATATTACTTTAAGTAAAATAATGAATTTTAGTGAGAGTTTAGCTTTTATGAAGAATTATATATTAAGATTTAATATTAAAATATTTGAATAAGCTATTTTTGGGATGTCAAATGTATTTGCAAAAGAATTATAAGCTAATGCTATATATTAAATCATTTCTGAGTTAATATTGTGCCTATATACTGAGATGTGTTTTATTAAATAGATTGTCTTGTGAATCAACGATTCTTGCATTATCCATGCTTACCAGGATTAGATTAAAAATTAGCTTAAAAAGTCTCAATAGTTATTTTTCTTTCACTTGTGTTCTTGAGTTTTCTTTCTAAGCACTTTGATATTGAATCACATGATGCAATATTTAAGTTTAAATGGTTAAGGACAGAGGCTTTAGAAAGCTTAACAGGCATTTCTGCTTACATTTTAAAGATGGATCAGTGTCATCTGAGACATCTTGGTGGTCTATCCTGACATAACTGAAAATATTAATGATATAGAATAAATTTTGGCACAGGGGCCATGGTTTTCGTGTTTGGTTAATTTATATTTTTCCTAAGTTGCTTTTTCATAGTAATGTTTCTACGGGCATTGATTTTTTCTCTTGCTGACATTAAGTGAGAAAGCAATTTTTTCCCCCCCAGAAAGCCAACACTTTTCTGCATAAATGGGTTCAGACTTAATTTTAATGGAAGTGAAACATAGTCAATAGAGGCAAATTAAAACCATATAATTTTGTAATCTTAGTTTAGCTATAATTGCAGCAATAAAACAGTGGAAAGAATAATTGTGGAACATATGTTTGTGAGTGACATTATCTAGGTGACTTCCCCTTTACGGCAGTGTGCTGTCCTATTTGTTTCCCTCCCTATGTATTGGAATGACAAACCTGCAAGCCTGGAGTTAATGCTGATTGCAGCAGCTGCTTACACATGGAGTATCCATAGCAACTGTGAAGGTTGCCATGCAACCATACTCTTTTAGGGACAGTGAAAATGCCCAAAGGCTTACTAAAAATACATGGGGAAAAAAATCTGAAAATTTCTTACTACTTTTCGTGGTTATAAAGAACTATGATACAAGTTGAAAGCAGAGGTCAAGCAAATAAAAACCCAGCTCTGACCTTTCAAAAATTGCTTGCTGTTGCCTGAAATCTCAAGCTTTATTCACAGAGATGACTTTTGATCGATTGTAAAATTGGTAGCTTATGCTAGGCAGCCCTTGAAGACAGGAAGATTCAGTATGGTTCTATTGGTATTCCTCATGGGGTTAAAGGTCAGTAGAAAGTCATCAATGCAATATTGATTGGAGGGGCTGAAAAATGCCCATGTTTACACCTTCTCACTGCTTAGGATTGCGTACGGAACCTTAAGTAGACTCATGCAGGCTCTGAGCGTGCTCTGGAACAAACCATTCCATCAGCAAATGTGACATCACTTCAGTCAGCTCAGCTGTTTCTGCAGTTTTCTATAAATAGCTAGATAAAAAATTGAAGACTACTTGCAGAGCCTTTAGCCAACCAATCTGCTTATCCAAATCATTTAAGAGGGTTTAAGATTCTGGGTTTGAAAATCTTATTAGCCATGATTTTCACTGTAAATTGCTTAAATAGAAAAATCTTTTTGTGTGTGTAACATAAAATATATTTATATGGATACATACATTATTAAAACTTTTTAGGAGGCAATCCCTTAAAAATTAAAAATAATAGGCCAGCATCTAAAGAGGTAAGCTATGATCAGACATGTCCAAAGATAGATATTTAATTTATTACTTTAGAAATAAAAAAATAGTGAATAGATCATATATCTGATGAAATAGCTATGATCAAATCATATTAATTGTTTTTAAAAAGAGAATAACAGTACTTAATAAGAATAATTTATAGGCTCTTTTATTGTGTTTCATATTACTTAGCTTTAAATTTTCTCAAAAATTATATGTGGTTATATCTTTAAATCAATCAATGAACCTACAAATTTTGTTACAAACTATATTTGGCTAATACTAACTTTCCAATGTTGCGTGAGTGAGGTATCTATTAATTTCCCATAAGATGTGTGCCATTTAAGATAATAGTAAGTTACCAGAGATATAGCAAAAGAGCTCCTTACTAAGTTAGATCACTGCGACTTCCTTGAAGCCGTCTAAACAACCTGTATCTGCAGTGGTTAGCCCACTCAGTCAGGTTTGAGAATAAAATGAATTCTTTGTTTCCAAGTCTTCAAATATCCAAACTGACTTAAGATGTAATTATTTATGATTATCTGGAAAATAGAATAAACTCCATCAGTTGGAAACATCCTAAAGAATAGAAGAAACACCCAACTAGTAAGAAAGGCTTGATCTGTGTACCTGCTAATTTCTTACTACTTAGAGCTTTTCTTTTGCTTTACTGCGAGTCCTTTTATATTTTAAAATGCTTTCATCACATCCATTAGGTGGGAGAAAAAAAGAAAAAATACTATATAAATATCCTTCCTTAATTAATGAGCAAAGATATACTACAATATTAATGTGATTACTGTTTCTGTTGAGTATTTCTCTTGAATTGACAATTCATAAAGACAATAGAGCCAATCATGTTAAATATAATTAATGACTCAATTGAGTACTAGATTTTAGAGAAATAATAATATACTTTATTGCATAGCTAGAAACTACCTAATACCAGATAAAATTACTCTATAGTATAGTGAGTTGAAAAGACATATTTTTGGAAAATATTATAAAATCAACATGAATAGAATTCATATTAATCCGATGTTAAGTTACTTGAATACAGTTAATACTTTCAACATTTTAGAAGCATGTGAGCTGACATTTAAGTAAACTGCCTATATATATATAGCTATATAAAATATACAAAAAAGCACTATAAATGATTTATAGGGTAGAGTTTTAGTTTCATATTCTACCTACTGTTTCTTAAGTTGCATATCTTATAATGCAAGAGAAATATGATATTTAAATAAAAAATTAATTAGTATAATATTTTTATCTTTTCTATTCTAGTTCTTAAAGGAATGAGAGAAGAATATGCTAGTTTTAAAATTATTTACTTTCTTATAGCTATTTACTGTGCAATCTTGCTATGCATTTATATTTTATTTTACTCTGACTTGCATTTAAATTAGAATATTTTTCAGGAAACAGTTTTGAATTTATGTTACATTGTCATTGTTTTCCAACAAAGGAAAGAATATAGGTGGACAATTTTCATTTAATTTTATAGGTATTTTTCTGGATTTGTGAAAATCCCTTCATTGTTCTTTCTACTAATGATATTTTAACTTTAATTGTGCTTTTCAAAGACTATTTTTGAAGTTAGATAAGTTTTATACAGGTTTTATTTGAAAATTGAATAGTATAGAAATGTATAACTATGGTTTTGATTTATTTAATTTATCTCAAAATATTCATATATATTCATCTATTTCTAACTAATTTTAGGGTCAAAATTACACTGAAGCTTTGAGTGTCTTTTCTATGTCATCTCAATAAACCTTAAATTGGATATTTAATAGTTTTGAAAGAGACAGGCATTATTAATAGCAAAATATAGCTGTTCATAAAATATAAGATGCATTTTAAATAATTGTGTGATCCTATTTTAGGACATAATGTCTCAGCATTATTAGCATTCTAAAATATAAAAATTGAAAAAATCTTTGTTTTATGATTTGAACCATTAAATCTCATGAGTAACGTTGGAAAAAGATGAATTGTTTATAGTTTGCTCTTTACCCAGCATGCACTTCTATCTGCAAGATTCTGAATAAAGACACACCTGCTAGCTAGCTGATAACACTCTGGGGTCATTTCATTGAAGAAACTGTCAGCCAGGAAGTACTTAAAATAAAGCCACAGACAAAATCATGACCTGTACAGTTAAGACTAAAAAGGTGTAAAAGCATAAAGAAATTTAGATAAATGTGCATTCCTTTGTACCAAAACAAAACTTTTACATGTAAATTCGGCTGAATAGAAAAGAATGGGGAAGAATGTTTCCCTCTACAGTAGAAACAAATTAGATTGTTCAGCTGCACATTTGGCTCTCAGCCAAAGGAGTCGTGTGCCATGCTTGTTTGCCTACCAGTGCTGCTTAGATTGGCAAATGCCCATGCAGTTTGAAGAGGGCAGGCGGATGACTGGATGCCTGCCAGGAAGTGTGTGGGACTGATGCCACTGCTGGACTCCATAGCCTGGTAGGAATGAGGAGTACAAAGGCATTCAATAATCTGAATGTCCCTTTGCTTCAAGAGAGTGGTGCCAGGCAGCATTTAATGAGAGATTGCTTTGTTACAAAGTCCTCAACATCAAGTGGGCTGGTGAGCTCATTAACCTGACTGCAGCAAATAAAAAAGGCACACTCAGAAGACTCCCATGATAGCCTACTCAATGGTGTAAGAGCCCTTTTGCTTCCCTTTATGGTGATCCATTAGCAAGCAGTAGTGTAAACACCATAAAGCAAGCCAGGTTTCTGATTGTTCAACTAAAGTCTGTTTCCCCTAAGGGATTATACCACCAGTTGATGTAGGGTTTTTCCTCTTAAAGTTTCTATCTACTATATAATGAACTTCTTTGCAAAGAAGGATTTTGTGGGGCGGGATTGCTCATAAGAGCACAACTCCAGTTAGGGAAACATGAATAGTTCAGTTGGTTGAAAGAAGTGTCTGAATGATGTAGGGCATGCAGAGAAACTACAAAGCAGGATGATCCCTATGGGAAAATCTAGTTATGAATTTATGGATTACAAAGGAGTGAACATATTACATGCTTTGCCATGTTCCCTTAGTTTTTAGCTTTCATGGGGAATTACTTTCCTATATGCGGTAGGCCACCCCTGCAGTGAGGAGACAGCACACTAAGCATCTGTCTCTGAGTGCCGCGCTGACTGAGGGTTGTAGGACTTTGCTGAAGCTCCTTCCTCAGCAAGGATTCACTTCTCTGCTTGAGACAGAGCTGATGGTGTATTGTGTAAAAATTTAACTAGACTTTATAGAATAAAGTTATGATATAGTAAGATGAAGAAAGACTAAAAGAAAATTATTTTAAGTCTTTAGTAATATAAAAGTCATCTTTTGCTTTATATATTCAATGGCTAGTTTGGGAATGATAAACTAAGGCGAGTGCATGATTTTGGGGGCTGGTTTCAGAAATGGGCTATAAAAAGTGTGTCATTCTCAGAATTAGATCAGCAGTTCAGTCCAGGACTGGTCACCAATAAGAGCCATCAGTGTTTTTTTTTTTTTTTTTTGGGTCACACTCGGCAATGCTCAGGGGTTTCTCCTGGCTCTGCATTCAGGAATTACTCCTGGCGGTGCTTGGGGGACCGTATGGGATGCCGGGGATTGAACCCGGCTGGCATGGGCCGCGTGCAAGGCAAACGCCCTACCCGCTGGACTATTGCTCCGGCCCCATCAGTGTCTTTTACTTGATGGTTGGTGTTAAGGCAACATGATAACACTGGTTTTATTTTTAGCTGACAGATGTCTTCAGTAACCAAAATTGCTACCTATATTTGAAATATAATCTGGACATAGATGTTGCTATTTTTGCTTTTTTCATAATCTTTTTCAGAAAAAGAAAGGATCAAGTATTTACTGTGATGCGATGATGTGAGGCTATCCTGAGAGTTTTGTTGATAGTTTTTAATAGAATATGCCAAACTTACTTATACATATTACTGAATTACATATGATGCCATGACTTGGAAACTTAATGAAAAATAAAATAATGAAAATGCTTCATGATTTATAGTATTAAATCCATTTATTTGACATTGTATATATAATATATAATATATATAATGTTATATATATATAATGTTATATAATATATATAAAAGTATATATATATATATATATTGGTTTTTTGGGTCACATCCAGCAGTGCTCAGGGATTACTCCTGGCTCTGTAATCAGGAATTATTACTGGCAGAGCTTGGGGGACCATATGGGATGCTGGGGATCGAACCAGGGTTGGCTGCATGCAAGGCAAATGCCCTACTTGCTGTGCTATCGCTCCAGCCCCTTGTTTGACATTATTAAAGCCACTGGTATGCCATTTTTCTGATTTATGTAGTATGAATTACTTTAAAAAGTCTATATATATATGAAGGATAAGAAATTAATTTTGTTTGTTTTAGTTTTTAAATCACACCCAGTAGTGCTTAGGCTTGCTCTGGCTTGGTGCTAAGGGACCATTCCAGGAAGATATAGAGATCATCAAGAGTGCTAGGTCTGCTGGGGGCAAGGCAAACCCTGGTCTGCTGGGTGCAAGGCAAAAGCCCTAACTACTGTGCTCTCTCTTTTACTCCTGTGAAAATTAGTTCATGTCTGCTCTATGTTACCATATCTGTATCTGGGATATATAGTTCTCTGTTTGTGTGTACAAATTTAGATATAATCATAGAAAGATCCAGTTAAAAATATTGAAGACTTGAGAGGGAGAGATAGTATGGATGGTAAGTCACATTCTTGCTTGAAGCCTACTAAATTCAATCTCTGGCACCACGTATGGCCCCTGAAAAATGCCAGCAGTGAACACTGAGCATAAAGCCAGGAGTAAGGCCTAAGTACTGTCAGGATATGCTTTTTAAGAGAGCTATATATCTATATTCTTTTCATTTTCTAAGCAGTTCAAAATTAATATGGATTCATTTGGTATTAAAACTATGAAGAACTTCAAAGTCAGGTCTTCCACGAGGAGGCAGCAGTGACTGGGATTGGTGGTCCTAGAAGCTCTGGGTTCAAATCAGCCCAATCATTGACTAGCTGTGACTAGAACCAGGTCTTTTGTTTTGTTTTGTTTTGTTTCGCTTTTTCAATTTCTGCACATCTCATATTTTGCATTCATTGAGTGGGAATTAAGTATGCTTTGAAGAGCTACTGTGAGAAGGCATGAAATAGGAATGCACAATTCTATGCACATATAAGTTGTTCGATAGTTGTTCTTTTTATTTTAAAGCCCATTAGACTAAAAATCTCTAGGACTGACAGAGGAGCTAAAGAGTTTCTGGGCACTTAATGAACAGGATAAATAAACTATTAATCTAATGACTTCTAATATGTTAGTGGGTCAAAGATTGGAGTAGTATACTGTAGGAAAAATAAATACATTTTTCTTTGAGAACTTTAACTTAGTGAAAAAAACTAATTTTTTTGGTACTCTGGAAGTTTAAAATGACTAGGAAGAACAAAATAAGTTGAAACTGCCATGGCCTATAATAATCTTGCCTACAAAATCACTATCTCTTGGTTAGCCTGCTGCTTTATTTCTTTTTCTCATCTCCTGAAATCCATATTTCCCTTTTAAAAATTCCTCCCGTTTACCACCAATGTGAATCACGACCTTTGTTGTCTTACCTTGACTTGCTCATCTGAATTACTCTCTATTACGCTTTTATGGATATGCCAATGAGTAAGAGGTATGTTTAAAGAAAAGAATGCTTCATTACTAGTTAAAGCTAGTTAACAAGAGCCTTGTAGTGAATGGTATGCCACTGTTTTTGCATCTAGAGTGTTAGTCAAGAGTTTGGTCTTTATATATAAAAATGAGCTAGTTTCAGCACAAATGACCCAACTTCTTAAGATTCCCGAATCTGGGATCTAACTATATTTATCTTTTAAGTTGTTTACATTTGGTAATGTCTCTCTTTGTCCTCTATACAAAATTGATGTCTTAGTCTCCACCCCCATGATGTGAATCTAGCAACATCTGCATGTTATTCCATGTCTTATTATAAGTTATTACACTTGCTTATGCACTTACTCATTGTAATATTATTTGCTAGAGGAACAGATCTTGTAGCAAGTTAAGAGGAGTGATCAGTGTATAGTTGTTCTTGGTAGGGATCTTTTATTGATTCGGGACTGCCGTTTCTGTTGCTTCAGGGACACAATATCTTTCTTTAACAGCTTCCTTTATTCTATGTATCAAAACATCTAAGTACAATTAATTATTAAAATTCTGTCAACATTTTAAATATGTTACCAATTAGAGCATATACTTATATCATTATAAACTATCCATTCAAGTACATATAAGCTCAATTTATTGTCCCATTTGTATGTCTTAAGTTACAATGCTATTTATCATTAAATCATTTTTCTGAATATAACATATATACTAATATATAACTGTACACTGTCTGGATACAGCTCTCAGTGCTTTGTGTGCTGGTAGTATCTTTCAGCCAATAAGAGCTAGCATGGCAGGCTGTGCTAGACTTGCTTTCTTAGCCAATGAGTGTTAGTGTACTATATTGCAAATGCTCTCAATTTCTCTCTCTGCCTTTCTGTACATCTCTCTGAATAGCTTTGACTCAGGATGACTGCCAGAAAATGTAAAAGACTTTCAGATATCTCCCAAACCAAGCAGACTACCTTACCAAACATAAAAATTTATTTTTACAAGTGGTTGAAATATCTTAATGAAATGGCAGAGAGAGGAGACAGCTAAATAAAGATCACAAGAACTAAAGCTTTCACTGTATATAGGGCATCAAAAACTCTAGGCAGCATGAAAGATCTGACGTGCCATTATGTAAACTATAATTGTAAGTTCATATGATTGAAGGCATAGCATGATTCCAAGAGACTTGAGGAGGATAAAAGAGTGACTATCTCCCATGATATCCTTAATGGAAATAATACCGAGAGCATATTTCTCTTAATAGAAATATTACTGAGAGCGTATATCTCTGCATATAATAGGAAAACTAAATTGTCCTTAGAAGTTGGATACTGTTTTTATGCCAAGTTCTTATATTAATATACTTTCCTGATACAGAAAAAAGTTTTTGCATATATATACACTCCATCACCTTTATTGATTTTCCTATCTTGCATACTATACTTTGTTCAATGACCTTTGAATCTTTATCCTGGTATCCCCTATCAAATAAGTCTTCACTAAATTTTCAATGAGACCAGGTCTCATGCTAGGTGTCCATGCACTGCCCCTCTCCTTTATCTTGTCAAAATTTATAATAAAAATTATAATTTGCAATTATGGTAGAAAAACAAATGAACAAGCATTATGTGTACTTTTACTGACCTTACACCCAGCATGTAACATTGTATGCTTGATACACTGTAGATTTCTTTGATTATTATATGTAGAGAATCAAAGTCACTTTCCAATTTAATTTCCTTCCATCCTCCCATTTCCCTGTGCTCTTTATTTTCCAGTTATCTTAATGTCAATATGATATTCTCCAAACACATTATGTGCATTCACATTTATCTGCCTACATTTATCATCTCTCTTCAGTCTAAAATGCATCTTATGCTTATTGAAATAATGCTCATAGTTTAATGCCTTATTCATTTTCTAGTCCTCCCCAGTAAAATTGAGTTGCATCTTTTCAGTACTTTTACAATATTTAATTATATTTTTAGCATTTACCCATATTTTCAGTTTTCTTATATCGAATATTATTAGTCTTAGCCAGTTTGGACATACATACACAAATCTAGGCTGGGTCACTTAAAGAACTATTTCTTAACAGTTTTAGGAATTGACGACCTAGATCATAGGCAAACTGTATTTGGTTCTTGACGAGGACCTTCTTCCAGGTTCACAGATATACGAACCAATATGTGTTTTTATTACGCTGTCTTTACAAGACTTAGACAGAAGTGGGGTACTTTGGGGCCGGGAAGACACTAATCCTATCATGGGAGTCATACTTCATGACTTCATATAAATCTATTCATCTTAAGAATAGATAGAATTAAAGAATACCTCCTAAATCCAGCCTATTTGGGGTTTGGACTTTTATAATACTTAGCCACCTATTTTGAATTCAGATTAAATACTTTATAAATATTTTTGAATTAAATTATATTGTTCGGAAAAATATGTTTTCCATATTTTTAGCAAGAGTATAAGATACGGCAAGGCTTTGTAGAGAGTAACATTAGTAGAACTGATCATGTGAGGGCACATGGTGAAAGGGAAAAAGGCAGGGAGTGTGGAGGCTGCTGGAGAAGAAGCACTTAGGAGGAGCAGGACTATTTTTCATTAATTTGGGGGGCAGGGGATGGGGTTGGTAAAGCACTCAATGTACTTTCTTAACACAGCTCATTACATGTGTGGACCTCAATTTTTATTTTAAAAAAAACCTATTTTATTTTTATTTATTTTTTATAATATTTTATTATAACACCGTGAGATATACAGTTACAAAGATGTTCATAAGATTTTCATATTTGGGGTTTTGGTCATACAATGTTCCAGCACCCATTCCTCCACCAGTGCTCATTTCCCACTACCAATGTCCCCGATTCCCCCCCCTTCCCCAGTCTGCCTCTGTGGCAGGTTCTTACATTCTTTCTCTTTCTCTCACTCTCTTTCTCTTTTTCTTCCCGTCCACATTGTGGATTGCAATACATACATTAAGAGGTTGTCATGTGTATCTTTTTGCCTGTATTTAATGCTCAGTTTTAGGTTGGTATCAGCACTTTCGACAATTACTAGCACAGTGTTCCATTCTCTGTCTTAGCCTCTGACTCCCACACATTTGTGATAATTTCCACCTTTGACAAGACCTCCTGTTCCATGATTCGTCTGACCTTGGATTTTGGTATGATAATATGTACATATATATATATATATATATATATATATATATATATATATATATATGTCGTGAAAATAAATGCAGTCATTCTATATCTGTCTCTCTCTTTCTGATTAATTTCACTCAACATGATCCTCTCCATGTCCATCCATGGAAAGTACATGTCCATGTACTTTCTTAACACAGCTCTTTACATGTTTGGACCTCAATTTTTATTTTAGGAAAACCTATTTTATTATTTATTTTTTATAATATTTTATTATAACAACATGAGATATACAGTTACAAAGATGTTCTATTTATAGGCAAATTTCTTTTTATAGGCAAATAGAAAAGATGTTCTAATTTATAGGCAAATTTCATAACTTCATTTTTTTTCTGACAGCTGCATAGTATTCCATTGTGTAGATGTACCGAAGTTTCTTTATCTAGTCATCGAATCTCGGACAGTTGGTTGTTTCCAGATTCTGGCTATTGTGAATAATGCTGCTATGAACATAAAAGTAGGCATGGTGTTTCTGCTGCGTATTTTTCACTTCCCAGGGTATATTCCCAGGAGTGGCATGGCTGGGTCAAATGGGAGATCAATTTCTAGTCTTTGGAGGAATGTTCATATTGTTTTCTAGAAATGCTGTACTAGTCAACATTCCCACCAACAATGGACGAGAGTCCCTTTTCCCGCATCCTAGCCAGCATGTGTTGTTCTTGCTCTTCAGGATATGTGCCAGCTCTGTGGTGTGAGATCATATCTCATTGTTGTTTTGATTTGCATCTCTTTGGTGACTACAATGATGAGCATTTTTTTCATATGTTTTTTGGCCATTCGAACTTCTTCCTTGTCGAAGTTTCTGTTCATTTCTTCTCCCCATTTTTGATGGGGTTGGCTGTTTTCTTCTTGTAAAGTTCTACCAGTGCTTGATACATCCTGGATATTAACCTTATATTAATCCTTATCAGATTGGTATTGGGTGAATATTTTTTCCCAATCTGTGGACTGTCTTCGTATCTTGGTCATTGTTTCTTTTGAGGTGCAGAAGCTTTTTAGCTTCATGCAGTCCCAATACTAATCTTTTCTTTTAGTTGTTTTGTTAGTGGTGTTTCTCCTTTGAAGATGTACTTAGCTTCAATGTCATGGAGGGTTTTTCCTATCACTGTCACTGTCTTCCCATTCATCATGCATTTGCTCGAGCGGGCCCCAGTAACATCTCCATATGTCCTGTCTCATGCTAGTAGAGCCCAAGGCATCTGCTTGCTCCAGGAACATAAAGAGCCTCAATCCATTCGGAATGAGGTCTATAATTGTTACTGGTATCTGGCATATATATCAGATACAACACGGGTAGCTTGCCAGGCTCTGCCGTGCAGGTAGCATACTCTTGTAGGCATCTCTAAGTCCAGCATTTATTGATGAACCACGTGGCCGCCGCGAGCCGTGGCGCTGATAGGCTGGTCTGCTGGGTGGAGGTCTGACGAGAGAGAAGTCGGATGTGGAAAATGGAGGCCCTCATGGAGTGGGGGGTTGTCTGGCTTGTTGCGAGGCTCTGCTGGGGTGGTGGGCAGGGCTAGAACCCACCATCCCTCCCGGGCACCTCGTGAGCGGCTGGTCACGGTGAGAGCCAGTAGCAGCTCTGCCCCATGTCTGCGAGTCTCTGGACTGGCATACCTGAGCCTGATTTAAGAAAGACTGCTGCAGGGTGGAACTCGATGAGCCGGGCGCTGATAGGCTGGTCTGCTGGGTGGAGGTCTGATGAGAGAGAAGTCCGGATGTGGAAAATGGAGGCCTTCATGGAGTGGGGGTTTGTCTGGCTTGTTGCGAGGCTCTGCTGGGGTGGTGGGCCAGGGCTAGAACCCACCATCCCTCCCGGGTGCCTCGTGAGTGGCTGGTCAAAAAAAAAAAACTTGCAGTTTTTCCTATATTTTCTTCAATATACTTTATGGATTCAGATCTGATATTGAGATCTTTAATCCATTTGATCTGATTTTTGTAAATAGTGTTAGACAGAGGTTCAAGTTAATTTTTTTACATGTAGTTGCCCAGTTTTCTCAGCACCACTTGTTGAGGCTTTCCTTGTTGCATTTCATACTTTTTGCTCCTTTATTGAAGATTAATTGTTCATGTATTTGAGGTTGGTTGTCAGGATACTCAACTCTATTCCATAGGTCCACAGGTCTGTTTTTATTCCAATACCATGCTGTTTTAATTACCACTGCTTTGTAGTAGAGTTTGAAGTTAGGAAAGGTGATGACTCCCATCTTCTTTTTCCCAAGGATTGCCTTAGATATCCATGGGGTTTTATTATTCTATACAAATTTCAGAAGTGTTTGGTCAATTTCTTTGAAGAATGTCATGGGTATCCTTACAGGGGATGGCATTGAATCTGTATAAAGATCTAGGGAGTATTACCATTTTGACCACGTTGATTCTCTTGATCCATGAGCAGGGAATGTGTTTCCATTTCCTTGTGTCCTCTTTTATTTCTTGAAGTAATGTTTTGTAGTTCTCGTTGTAGAGGTCCTTTACGTTCTTCTTCAAACTGATTCCTAGGTATTTAATTTTTCTGTGGCACAATGAATGGGATCATTTTCTTTATGTCTTTTTCCTCTATTTTGTTAGTTGTATATAGTAAAGCCAGTGGCATTTGGGTATTGATTTTGTACCCTGCTACTGTACTATAAGCGTCTACTGTTTCTAGGAGTTTTTTGGTACGGAGTTTAGGGCTCTCTAGTTGTAATATCATATCATCTGCGTATAGTGATAACTTGACTTCTTCCTTGCCTATGGATGCCCTTAATGTTTTTTTCTTCTCTGATTGCTATGGCAAGTACTTCCAGTACTATGTTGAATAAAAGAGGTGAGAGGGGGCAACCTTGTCTTGTCCCTGATCTTACAGGGAAGGCTTTCAATTTTTCTCTGTTGAGGATGATACTTGCTGTGTACTTTTGGTAGATGGCTGTAACTATCTTGAGGAAGGTTCCTTCAATTCCCATTTTTTGGAGGGTTTTAAACATGAACAGGTGCTGGATCTTGTTAAATGCTCTCTCTGCATCTATTGATAGGATCATGTGGTTTTTATTTTTTCTCTTATTGATATGATGTATTATGTTGATTGATTTGTGAATGTTGAATCATCCTTGCATTCCCAGGATGAATCCTAGTTGGTCATGATGTATGATCTTTTTTATGAATCTTTGGATTCTGTTTGCTAGTATTTTGTTGAAGATTTTAGCCTCTGTGTTAGTCAGAGCGACCGGTCCATAGTTTTCTTTCTTTGTTTTATCTCTTCCTGCTTTGGGTATCAGGGTGATATGTGCCTCATAGAAATTGTTTGGGAATGTTTCTGTTTTTCCTATTTTCTGCAAGAGCTTGAAACTGACTGGCAGTAGGTCCTCCTTAAAGGTTTGTTAGAATTCACTAGTGAATTCATCTGGACCCTGGACTTTTGTGTTTGGGCAGACTTTTAAATACTGTTTCAATTTCCTCGATGGTGATAAGCTTATTCAGGTGTTGCAGGTCTTTTTTTTCAGCCGTGGGAGGTTATAGGACTTCAGGAATTTATCCATTTCTTCTAGATTCTCATGTTTCATGGCATACAGGTTCTCAAAGTAGTCTCTGATGATCTTTTGGATTTCTTCCGGTTTCTGTTGTGATGTCCCCCCTTTTCATCTGATTCTGTTTATTTGGGTTCTCTCTTTGCCTGTCTTTACAACCCTTGCCAGTGATTTGTCGATCTTTTTTAGTTTTTCAAAGAACCAGCTCTTGGTTTCATTAATATTTTGGATTGTTTTTTGGGTTTCCAGATCATTTATTTCCCTCTCTAAGTTTTATTATTTTCTTCTTTCTCCCTGGATTGTGCTCCTTTTGTTGGTCTTTTTGTACCATTTTGAGCTGTGAAGTCATGTTATTCATGTGGGCCCTTTCTTGTTTCCTGATGAATACTTGCAGAGCTATGAACTTTTCTCTTAACACTGCTTTCGCTATGCCCCACAAGTTCTGATAGTTGGTGTCATCATTTTCTTTTGTTTCCAAGAATCTTTGGATTTCCTGTTTGATTTCTTCTCTGACCCACTGGTTGTTCAGCAGTGAGCTGTTCAGTTTCCAGATGTTGGTTTGACTCCCTGTTTCTGTATGTGGTTAACTTCCATTTCAATGCATCATGGTCTGTGAAAATGGTTGACACAATTTCTATCTTTTATTTTATTGAGGTATGTTTTATGGCTTAGCATGTGATCTAACTTGGAGAATCTTCCATGTGCACTGGAGAAGAATGTGTATTCAGCTTTTTTTGGATGAAAAACTCTGTATATATCAACCAACCCTCTATCTCCCATTTCTTCCATCAGGGCCAGTATTTCCTTGGTGAATTTAATTCTTTTGTTCTATCAAGAGTTGATAAAGCAGTGTTGAAGTCTCCGACTACTATTGTGTTGCTGTCAATGTGTTCTTTTAAGTCTATTAGCAGTTGTTTTATGTATTTTGCTGGCCCCTTGTTGGGTGCATATATATATATATATATATATATATATATATATATATATATATATAGGAAAACCTATTTTAAAAAAGGTCTTCTTTAGTCATCAGGTTCTGAGAACTTTGAGATTTGGGTAGTAGTTGATAGTAGGAATATATTTATATATATATGTATATATATCACTGTATTACTGTCTTCCCATTGTTCATTGATTTGCTCAAGCGGGCACCAGTAACATCTCCATACATCCTGTTGCAAGCAAGTGTAGTTCAAGGGCATCTGCTTACTCCAGACACAGGAAGAGCCTCTAACCATATTTCAGGTCATGGAATTGAGGTCCATAATATATATATATATACACACACACAGAATATATATATATATATATATATATATATATATATATATATATATGTTCTTGGAGGCACAGAGGCATATATATGTATATATACCTCCAAGATTTTGATATTTGTAGATCATTTGATATTAAGTATTAAAAGGAAGAGGTAAAATAAAGGTTACAACGGCACAGATAGGCATCACATATGCAAGGATAAACACTTTTTAAATCTTTATTTTTTATGTTAGGCAATTAATTTTCTTCCTTTTTATCATTAAAAAACAAACTTCTACAATGGTGCCCAAATGATTTATCATTAAAGATTTGCCATTACAATGTGATGCAGTCACTGGTGCAATAAAGGTCATTTATGGTTTTTGTGAAATTATAGTGTGTGAAATGACATATTAAACCTCAATGACCAAAAATAAAATTAGACTGATTCAGCATTAAGGATAAATTCAGGACAATGATCTTGATATGACACTCTTAGAGTTGGTGGAATCTATTGAATTCTTGTAGAATAGCAATAAAGTTAATTACTGATAATAAGTAAGTAAGGGACATGAAAAATAGCTTACTTACTTGCATACCTTAAAGTATTAGCAACCCAGACCTGCAGGGAACAAAATAACAGGACTGAAAAACCAGAAGATATAATTTAATATTTATGTAAATCTGGGTTCATCAGCATCAGTCATATTAACAAATATTTTGAAAAAAAAATTGACTATTTTTTAAAACAAAGTATGTTAAATACAATGTTAAATGGTGAGTTTATCATTGTTCAACTCTTTTGATTTGAATCTGAAGAATTGGCAAAATTAGATTTTTTTTATTGTATGGTATTAATCTACATTACTTAATCTAATTGCTTCTTTCCTCTCCTCTTGTCTTTGTTTTTTATAATTTAGGTAACTACAATAAAGTTATTGTGTATGATGTCTATATTTGAAATTACTAACCCACAATCAAATAAAAATTACTTATGATTCATCTAAGAAATATCCCTCTAGAAAGAAAATACCTTTCCCCATACTCTTAATCATCATCATCATCTTCTTCTTCTTCTTCTTCTTCTTCTTCTTCTTCTTCTTCTTCTTCTTCTTCTTCTTCTTCTTCTTTCTTCTCCTTCTTCTCCTTCTCCTCCTTCTCCTTCTCCTTCTCCTCCTCTTCCTCCTCCTCTTCCTCATCTTTTCTTCTTCTTCTTCTTCTTCTTCTTCTTGTTTTTCTTCTTCTTGTTGTTTTTCTTCTTCTTCTTCTTGTTTTCCTTCTTCTTCTTTCTTCTCCTTCTCCTTCTCCTTCTCCTCCTTCTCCTTCTCCTCCTCTTCCTCCTCCTCCTCATATTTTTCTTCTTCTTCTCCTCCTCCTCCTCCTCCTTCTTCTTTTTTTCTTCCTTCATCTTCATCCTCATCCTCTTCATCATCTTGTCTTCATTGCCTTGTCTTAGTCTTCTTTTTATTTGTCTTTTTTCTTTGTCTTCATTTGCTTCATCTTCTTCATCTTTTAATTTGTCTTCATCTTCTTCGTTTTCGTCTTCTTCATCTTGGTTTTCTCCTCCTTCATATCCTCCTCCTCCTCCTTCTCCTCCTCCTTCTCCTCCTGCTTCTGCTGCTGCCTCTGTCTGCTTCTCTATGTAATGAGAAAAGTTAAATATTTTATTTTCTATTTAACAAATATATATTACAATTTATTTATTTAAGTCCACCCAGACCTTTTTATTTTCTGAACTAGTTTACGAAGTCTACATCTTAAAAATAGATTATATATTTCAATAGATTTAACATTGATCAGTCATTCACTTCAGTTGTCTCTTTGTCCTCAGAACTCATGTTTATCATATTTATTATTACTGGCAATATACTGTGTGGCCATAGAGTAGAAAACAAACTATTGAACCTCTTTCTTGATGCTTGTGTTGTAGTGGGGCTTGAAAAAGATGTCATGCAAAATTATTTCTTTATAATAAATTTTACTCTCATAAGAAGTGAAGGAAAGCATAAAATTAATACATATTAAACCTACATATGCCAGGTCTTGTGAAATGCACTGTCAAGGTCTTTTTATCCTCAAATACCCTTTCAATTATAGATATGTTTCCATGTTTGTAGATGCAGCTAAGGTTCACTAAAGCAAATGTATTCCTAAATATAGCACAGAGAAGAGAAGACTGGAAGGAGGCATTTAAAATTATACAATAAGTGTATTAATTAAAATTAATTACACATGTAATGCAAGATACCGAAAGGAATTATATCATATATTTTTGTAGTGCCTTTAAAATTGCAGTGCCTCTCAAATTTCAGTATGCATTTAATAATCTAGCTTTAAAATTAATTTATACTCACTTGATAGTCTTGGATGAGATCTGTGATGCTATAGTTTCAACAAAGTCCAAGGTACATTGATACTACTAATATGTTGCATGTTGTAAAGAAAGACTATTATAATACAGAGGTGAGTGAACAGAACTGGTATGGGGGTGTCTTTAAAAAAGAGATGACATTTAGAAGGATCTTAAAGTATAGGAAAGGAAGAAATTTCAGAGTATACTTGTGTAGCATTTAGTGGAGTGAGGGCTGCAGGTGGCAGAACAGTGTGAATAAGAGCATGATGGGCAGAAAAATAAGTGTAAAATGTGTTGTAGAATGGTGAAAAAAGTCTATAATGATAACTGTATGGGGAGCATAATGTGTAATTAAAATCATAAAATAGAAGAAAAATCATAAAATGGGTACTGAGAAGTTTAGGATTCCTCTTCCTCATGAGACTAGGATTATAAAGTAAATACAAATTCAAGAGGAAACTATTGATGACTTTGAGTGTTACATATTTTTAAAAATACATTGATTTAATAGATATTAATGCTAGCTTAATCTAGCAATGCTGGGGAACTGGTAAGCAAATGCAACAATTTATGGTAATTTTCAGTGATTTTGATATTAAACAATAAACAAGTTAAATTTTAATAAGCAAAAATATTTTAAAAAGTCACTTTTTGAGGAAAACTCAAAATGTGTGATGTATTTATTACCTACTACATTTGATATGTGAGAATATGCAAATTTCTCCATGCTACTTATAGAATGAGGTTATTTGATAAACCTGGAATTATTTGGTTCAAGAAAAATATGATAGGTCCAAGTTTATGTTCTTTGTTATCCAAATTCACTGTAGCTGCTATTTTCAAACCTTTCCTTGGTACTTGCTCATCTTCATTTTGTAATGTTTGCATTTATTTCATATTAAGATTTAGTGGTAGTGATTTTCAGTGATAATGATTTATGATAAAATATCTATTGTAGGAAAATTTATAAAACTAGAGTTTGTGAAGGATGAAACATTGAGGGAGAAAGAGGGTCTATATTTATGTCTTGGTGAATTGTGAGCAGATGAAATTAAAATGAGTGATTGAGAAGATCAAAAATATAGATTGTGAAGAGATTGTAATATTATGGAATAAAATATTTCAGAGGTGGGGCAGGCACAGAGAGAGCAAAGTAAAAAGTTATCATAGAAACCTGTGACTGACTAAACTAGTTTGGAAGAGGAAGGTTATTTGAGCTGAGAACCTCTAGATATTTTAATAATTGGAGCTTAAATTTATTATTTGCATAGATTGAAAGAGTTGGCCACCCGATGGGGTGACTGACTGGGAGCCTCGGAACACCGCACCTATATAGGAAAACTCTGAGAGACCGGGTCCTATGCAAAAGCAAGGGTTTTATTAATAAGCGAGTATACTTGGGCCCATAGCATGACCCCAAGCGGTCAGTGGCTAAGAGCCCTGAGCCCTTCTAGGGAGGATCTTTTAAGAGATAGTTCCCACCACTACAGAAAAGCTCGCGCATAAACATCCAATAGATTTAAAATATTACATCAAGGTCTGAGCGCAGGCAGCCAATCACTTTGTACCAGGTAACCATGACCTTCCAATCAGATCATACTTAATACTTCTTTCTATATTTGGTGTGGCTAGACACAAGTGTGGGGTTATGGGGCAGTAACGGCTATGCATACGTGCAGGAATGCGATTGGTAATTCAGGCCAGATAGCAGGTCCTGGGCAGGGGTCTCATAACCTCTAACAGGAATTTGTTCTGGGCCTTTTGTAGATAACAGGATGAAAAGATTACTTCAAGATGAAAAGGACACTCAGGCTCTAAATTGGTAACTTTCCATAAGTAGGTCTGCCCTGGTTGGGAAAGGGGGGTTTCTGCCTTCTTTCATGATAATACAATATATCAGTCTACCTTGGAATATAGACTACAGAGATTGTTAATTGACCAATTTGAGAATGTCGTTCAGTAACATAGATAATGTAAGAAATAAAAATAGTGCTAGGAGTCTCCAATTGAAATAAAGAGTTAATTTGGATAAGTGAATAAAGTAGAAATCTTATAATTGCAATGGGATTAGGATAATTCCAATACATTTTCCTTTCCTATGAACATGTGTTTATTTAGTTTTTGTTTTGGTGCAGGCCAAGGTTAGAAAAAGAGTAAGGAGGGATTGAATAGTAGTCCTCTATCAGAAAAATAAAGCCCTGTTGTTAGTGGTAGATCTAAGGATATGCGAAGGAAGGTTTGATGGATACTGCCTGTTAACAGATACACAGGGACTTCTGGCAGACTGTCTCCCAATAGTTAGTATGTAGAACTCCCTAGTGAGACTGTTAATCAAGCTGCAGATACCCAGACAAGGCTATCCTAGGTCATTTCTCTGCACATTTCCCTGTTGGCTATAACTAGCCCAAGATGGAGTCTAATGGAGGATGCTTAAAGTTAGGCAAAAAGCAGGTTTTTCTTGTTCTTCTGTCTGACACTTCCTTGCCATCATGGGCTAGTCTGGAAGGCTGCATTAGCAAATGTAATGCGTTCTTTTGTTCATCTCATCTTACCTAGATAGCACCCCCTGCAGGTTTTTGGTTCCTGGTTCTCTCCTTCCTCTTATTCCTAAGTCCTATTCAATGAATGTGAACTGTCTTTGTAATGTAAACCATGCAAACTTCAAGCTATATTGCCCTTTGAGACATGGGATAAGAGAGTTGGGATCTTGGTGGAGGTGGTCAGTCAGTTCAGTCAGTTCAGTCAGTCAGTTCGGTCAGGCATTTCTAGTCAGACAGTTCGGTCAGTCAAATTAGTTCAAGTCAGTGAACTCACGCCAGTGAGCTCTGGTCAGTTAGCTGCAGTCAATCAGCTTCGGCCAGTTAGCCACCAAGATGAGAACTGCTGCCCCTCCGGTGTGTTCCTGGTGTCTCATCTCTGCGCCTCCGACCCGACAGGACATTCCTGCTTCAGTTAGTAATTGTCAAACTTCATGTTTTAAACAGATAAAAGGTATGTGTGTATTTATATATATATATATATATATATATACACACACACACACACACACATATATATATATATATATATATATATAAGAATTCATGGGTATCTAATAATTTTGAATATCAAAACAAGGTGAAATAGTAGCTAGAGGGGCCAGAGGAAACACTGTACCTCTTCTTCGCATCTTGGGCTATCCACTAAATTGAGATGTTTAATTACCGACTAAGAAAAGCAATTGCTTTGAGGGCACTACAAAGTAATAAATCTTAGACAGAGACATATATTGTATCATTTTACTAATGTAAGAAATCAGAAAAGACTCATAGAGACAGAGGAGATTGGTGGTTGTCTAAGAAGGGGCATGTGGGTTGGGTTATGGGAAGAAATAATGAAGCTGGACTAAAGGTACACATTTTCTTTAGTTGTTAGATACTACAGTTCTGGGGATGTAACATACACAAAGTGATAGTTAATATTGTATGTGTTTTGAAGGTTGCTAAGAGTAGATCTTAAGAGTTCTTATAAGAAAAACCTATGTGACCACTCAAAGTAATTTATGTTAACTAAAGTTATTGTGATAATTCTTTACTAAATTCTTAATTTAGTTATGTGTACATATGCTAAATTATTATGGTGTATAACTTAAAATAATATAATGTTACATGTTTTTTCATTAACAAAACTGGGCAAAAAACAAAAATACTACCATCAAGCCTTACCTAATGGAAACTCACAACAATCGTAGGTGATAGACACCACTATTTCTATCTTGCAAATGAGAAAAAGGTTTCCAAGAAAGTACATGAGCTAGAAGATAAGTAGGTCAAGGAATTTTGAAGCTCCAGTGAGCTACATGAATACTGAAGTTGACCATAATAATGACAAGAATTAGCATTGATAGACTCCTACTAAAAATCATCCATTGAGTTAACAGTAGAACTTAAGCTTTAGACTCAGAAAGATAATATATTTTTTTTGTAATTTGTGGAGGAAGAGAAAATATGAAACTTAACAAAGTAGAATAGAAGCATGCAGTGATAAAATGAATAATGAAGTGTTTCAATAGAAGGAATTTTCCACTTGTATAACTTGGAAGAATTGTCAGTCTGTTACTCCAAAGATAATGGTGGTGTTGCATGTCTTACCAAGGGTTGGCAAACTTTCTATTTAAAGAGCCATGTTTAGTAAATACTTTGCCAACTAGAGTCAACAATTGCTCAGCTCTGCTGTTTTATCCTTGAAAAAGCCAGACAATACAAAAATGAATATGTATGACTCTATTCTGAAAAATTAATTCCTTTGCAAGAGTTTGTATAAAAAGTATATTGAATTTTAATAAACCATGACTAAATTTTCCATACCTGTTCTAATAGTTCTCTTAAAAAAGGGATTTTGTGATGTCATCTTGATTTGAAGAACTCCAACCCTGATTGAGTGCAATAAGAAGTTAGTTATAAAATTATTCTTATATTTAGTATCATACTTATTCCACCTAAAATTTTACATATCATAAAGTTTTGTAAGGCATTGAAGAAATAGCTAAAAGTCACAAAGAACCTCTGCTTCCGGGCACATCTCTTCGACTCCACCATTCTCTCTGCATTAACACACGCCTCAGAGACCTGGGGCCTATGGAAGCAGGATGAGAATGCTATTCGGGTCTCCCAGAGAGGAATCGAAAGAGCTATGCTTGGAATATCACGCCTCACTCAAGTGAGAGAAGGAATCTGGAGTTCTGACCTCCGTCGCTATTCCAGAATCAGGGACGCTGTCTCGTTTGCCAAGGCATCAAAAATAAGATGGGTTGGACATGTAATGCGATTTGGAGACAACCACTGGACTAGAGCTGTTACCGACTGGATCTCACGGGATGTCAAAAGATCACGTGGCCACCCACCTACAAGATGGTCAGATTTCCTTGTCAAGACCCTGAAAGAATGGTTTGAGGCTCTTCATATTCCTGAATCAACCAGATGCCATTGGGGTATATTGGCACGTGATAGGGTCCAATGGAAATGTTACTGGTGCCCGCTCGAGCAAATCTATGAATAACGGGATTCAAGCGATCAAGCGATAAAGTTTTTGGTTAATTATTGGCTGTTTAATTGTTTTTCATGTCACACGTAGATCTATGGCTGAGGTTTACTTTAGGAGGTTTTTTCTTTGTCCTTTCTACTTGTTTCTTTTCTATCTGTAGAAGATAGATCATCTGAAATGCTATTACTATTTCTGAAAGTATACAACAGTGTGACCAACTTGGTGAAATTAGTTTAAGGAACATAAATTTAAGGAGGAGTGGTCCATAGTTGGAAGCATTCTATAATCAATGGGAGGCAATTAGGAAAAGTTCACTATGAGAATATTATCTGGAAAAGATCTTTTGGACAAAAATTGAGTACTGAAAGTAGGTAAAGGGATAAACACGATAACCTTTCAATTCCTGTATTGTAAATGATAATTCCCAGAAAGAAAGAGAAGGAGAGAAAGAGTGAGAATAAGCAAGAGACAGAGAAAGAGAAAAAAGTGCCTGCCACAGAGGCAAACTTGAGACCGAGACCGGGGTGATGGGAAGGAAACTGGGGACATAATGGTGGGAAATGTACACTGATGAGGATTCTGTGTTTGACTAAAATAGAGGACCTTGCCTCATTGTATGACTAAACTAAATCACACTAAATTTTGTAATTGTGTAATGGTGATTGAATAAAATAAAATAAAATAAAATAGAATAGAATAAAATAAAATAGGAAAAATAAACTTTCAAAATTAAAGATCCTAAATGCTAATTAGGAGGCTTTTTTGGTCTCTCCTGGTGATTTTTGAACACCCAGGCCAGTGGATCGATGTACAGGCATTAGTATGTGTTGATTTTTAAGCTCCGTTTTTAAAGTGATTGCCAGTGGCAGCCCAGTGGTACTAAGCACCTCCAGACCTGCACCTGGCACTTGGGGGCACTGTGGTGCCAGACCAGGGTCAACTGAATGCAGAATCTTAAGATTTGTACTTGGTATCCAACTCTCAAAAATATCACCTCTTTTATTCACTATAGTACTGGAAGTACTTGCCATAGCAATCAGAGAAGAAAAGGACATCAGATAGGCAAGGAAGAAGTCAAGCTATCATTATTTGCAGATGACATGATATTATACCTAGAGAACCCTAAACTCTCTACCAAAAGACTCCTAGAAACAATAGAAACATATAGTAGAGTGACAGGATACAAAATCAACACCCCCCAAATCAGTGGCTTTCCTATATACAAATAACAAAAAGAGAAGAAAGGGCTATTAAAGAAACAATTCTATTCACAATTGTGCTACAGAAAATCAAATGCCTAGGAATCAACTTACCAAGTGTTCAAAGGACCTGTACAAAGAAAACCACAAGACACTGCTCCAAGAGATAAAAGAGGACACAAGGAAATGGAAACACATTCCCTGCTCATGGATGGGGAGAATCAACATTGTCAAAATGGTAATACTCCCTAGAGCTCTGTACAGATTCAATGCAGTCCCTGTAAGGATACCATGACATTCTTCAAAGAAATTGATCAAACACTCCTGAAATTTGTATGGAACAATAAACCCCCAAGGATAGCTAAAGCAATCCTCGGGAAAAAGAAGATGGGAGGCATCACCTTACCCAACTTCAAACTGTACTACAAGGCAGTAGTAATTAAAACAGCATGGTATTGGAATAAAAACAGATCTGTGGACCTATGGAATAGAATTGAGTATCCTGGCACCCAACCTCAAACACATGATCATTTAATCTTTGATAAAAGGTGCAACGAGTCTAAAGTGGAGTAAGGAAAGCCTCTTCAACAAGTGGTGTTGGGAAAACTGGGCAGCAACATGTAAAAAATGAATTTGAACTGTGTCTAACACCATGCACAAAAATCAGATCAAAATGGATTAAAGATCTCAATATCAGACTTGAATCCATAAAGCACATTGAAGAAAATATAGGAAAAAACATCCACGACATTGAAGCGAAAGGCATCATCAAAGGTGAAACATCACTAACAAAGCAACTAGAAGAAAACATAAACATATGGGACTACATGAAACTAAAAAGCTTCTGCACCTCAAAAGAAACAGTGACTAAGATACGAAAGCAGTCCACAGAATGGGAAAGAATGTTCACCCAATACCCATCTGATAAGGGGTTAATATCCAGGATATATCAGGCACTGGTAGAACTTTACAAGAAGAAAACAAACAACCCCATCAAAAAATGGGAAGAAGAAATGAACAGAAACTTCAGCAAGGAAGAAATTCGAATGGCCAAAAAACATATGAAAAATGCTCATCATCACTAATCATCAGAGAGATGCAAATCAAAACAACAATGAGATACCACTTTACACCACAGAGACTGGCACATATTCAAAAGAGCAAGAACAACAGGTGCTGGTGTGGATGTGGGGAAAATGGGACACTCATCCATTGTTGGTGGGAATGCCAGCTGGTAGAGCCTTTCTGGAAAACAATATGGATTTTCCTCCAAAGACTAGAAATTGAACTCCCATTTGACCCAGCCATACCACTCCTGGGAATCTACTCTGGGAAACCAAAAATACACAGCGGAAACACCATCTCTACTATTATGTTCATAGCAGCATTATTCACAATAGCCAGAATCTGGAAGCAACCAGAGTGCCCGAAAATCGATGACTGGATAAAGAAGCTTTGGTACATCTACACAATGGAATACTATGCAGCTGTTAGGAAATATGAAGTTATAAAATTTGCCTATAAATGGATGGACATGGAGAAGATTATGTTGAGCGAAATTAGCCAGGAGGAGAGAGACAGATACAGAATGACGGCATTTATTTGCATAACATAAATATATATGTACATATTAAGATACCAAGGTCAAGTGAAACATATATCAGGAGGTCTTGTCAAAGGTGGAAATTATCACAAACGTGTGGGAATCAGAGGCTAGGTAAGACAAAAAAATGAATTCTTTATTTCTTTCCCCTTTCTCTCTCTTTCTCTTTTCCTTCCCTCCAGACTATGGATTACAGAACATACATTAAAAGATTGTCATGTGTATCCCCCTGCCTCTATTTAATGCTCAGTTCCAGGTTGGCACTAGTACCTCGACAATTATTAGCACCCTGTTCCATTTTCTGTCTTACCTAACCTCTGACTCCCATACATTTGGGATAATTTCTACCTTTGACAAGACCTCCTGATATATGTTTCACTTGACCTTGGATATTGGTATCATAATATGTACATATATATTTATGCCATGCAAATAAATGCAGTCATTCTGTATCTGTCTCTCTCCTTCTGGCTAATTTCACTCAACATAATCTTCTCCATGTCCATCCATTTATAGATGGGCACTGGTGGAGGGACGGGTGCTGGAACACTGTATGACCAAAACCCAAACATGAACTTTTTTAATTGTATATCTTTTTTATTTGTATATCTCACGGTGGTATAATAAAATACTTAAAAAAAGAAAGAAGTATTGAGTGTGGCCCGATTGATAGGTGATGGTAACTTGTTACAAAGTGATTGGCTGCCTGCGCTCAGACCTTGATGTAATATTTTAAATCTATTGGATGGTTATGCGCGGGCTTTTCTAGTGACGGGAACTTTCTTTTAAAAGACTCCCATTGAAAGGGCTCGAGGCTCTTAGCTGCTGACTGCTTGTGGTCATGCTATGGGCCTGGGTATACTCGAATAAACCCTTGTTTTTGCATAGGAAAAAATAATGCCATAGGGTACATTGGTGGTGTAAATGGGGCACTGGTGGAGGGATGGGTGCTGGAATACTGTTTTACCAAGAACCAATAATGAACACCTTTGTAATTGTATGTCTCATGGTGGTATAATAAAAAATTAAAAAAAAAGTCAAAAAATGGAACAGTGTGCTAACAATTGTCGAGGGTACTAATGCTAAACTAGAACTGAGCATTAAATAGAGGTAAAAGGATACACATGACAATCCTTTAATGTATGTTCTGTAATCCATAGTCTGGAGGGAAGGAAAAGAGAACGAGAGAGAAAGGGAAAGAAATAAAGAACCTGCCATGGAGGAGGGCTGGAGGAGCGGGGAGGGAACCAGGTACATTGATGGTGGGAGATGGGCACTGGTGGCGGGATGGTGCTGGAACACTGTATGACCAAAACCCAAATATGAACTTTTTAATTGTATATCTTTGTAATTGTAAAAATAAAAAAAAAATAAAAAATATTTCTTGCTATAAAAAAGATTCATCAGGTTCTTTTCTAAAAGTTTGAGTGGGGATGACTGTGGAGACTGCAAATTTTTTCTTAAAGATTTTTTCCAAGTGACTTTATGCATGGTTATCAAGAAAAGATATGATACTAATGTGACATATTCTTTATTTAAATAACAATAATCTGTAGAGAATATGTGTCTTAGTAGAATGCACTTGATAAAAACAAAACCTTGTAAATTAAAAGCTTTTAACTGATTTTTTTTTTGTATTTTGAGGAGAACTTTTCAGATAATGCTATTGGGGTTTTGGATAGATGACCCAAAGTTGAACTGCTTGGTCCTATGGAACCAATTTTAACTCTTAGCTTTTGAGAAAAGTAAGATCTATTTTGAATAGACATTTGCATTCCAGCATTTATTGCACCAGTATTCACAATAGTAAAAATCTGGAGTAAACCTATGTGCCCAGGAATATATAACTAGATAAAGAAACATTGGTATATATGCACAATGAAATACTAATTGGATATAGGAAAAGATGAAATAAAGCAGTTTTCCACTTTGTGGACGGAACTGGAATATATCACGCTGCATGAAGTCACACAGAGAAATCAGATACAGAATGAACTCTCCTCGATAAGGTGTATTAAGTAGTATAGTAACGGGGTAACAAGGGGCCAAACAGAACTTGAGATCTGTTGACATAGAACTAGTTTACCATGGTGCAGAGATGCAGTGAGGGATCTGGGGCTTGATGGGCAAAATCCAGAGACAATGGTAGGGGACACTAACTCTGATGGAGAGCATGGTTTTGATAGTTTGTGTATACGAAACTCTGTCATTAACTATTGTAAATCATAGTGACTACATATGTATATATGTAGATATATAGTTATTGCAGTGCTGTTACATAAATTTGGTATTAAGCAAAACAGTACATCAGGCTATGTGCTCACAAACTAAGACTCAGAGTCAAATTAATTGTGAATAGCTTGGGGCTGGAGCGATAGCCCAGCGGGTAGGGCATTTGCCTTCCACTTGGCCAGCCCATGCCGGCCCAGGTTCGATCCCCGGCATCCCATATGGTCCCCCAGTACCACCCAGGAGTAATTCCTGAGTGCAGAGCCAGGAGTAACCCCTGAGCATTGCCGGGTGTGACCCAAAAAGCAAAAAAAAAAAATTATGAATAGCCTTTGACAATTGTTTCTAGTGAAGATTGAGTATGCGACTTAGTGATGCTAATAATATAAACTATTGTATGGATATGTTTATTTGAATTCCCTTTTGTAATAGTGTTCATAGTGTTCATTTTTATGTACAATTTCAAGTTGAGTGTATTTATAACTGTATTTTTCTTATAATATAGTGTTTTCTAAGCCCAGAGAGATAGTACAGGGATGAAGGTCTTTGTCTCATATGTGGCAACACTGGTTTGAACCCCAGACACATATGGTAGCCTTAGCATCACCAGGAATAATTCCTGAGCACAGAGCCAGGAGCAAGCCAGGAGCACAACCAGGAGTACCCCTATCACATAAATTTTTCTTTTTATTCCACATTACTGATTTGGTGATGCCTTCGATGTTGTTAAGTTAGATTGCCTTCTTGATTTTGTGTATTTCATGATTTTTGTGTATTTTAGAAGACTATTTCAAGTTGAGAGATATGACAGGAAATTTTTATTAATAATCATAGAAATACATATCTAAAATGAGTCATTTTGATGAAATTTATGACTGATGCAAGAATATTAAAATAGGAAGATAATATGGCACATTTATTTATTACTTTATGACATTGTGATATTCATAATATTCATGGTATTGACTAACCGAATAGTATATATAGTTTAATAATTTATTTTGAAATGTATGTATATATGGTGATATATACATACACCATATGTATATATTGCATGTTCATTTTTGGAAACTTGCAAAATATTTAAGATAATTTTTTTAAATAGGTGTTATTTACTTAGAAAAATGAAATTGTTTAGCTCAGGCTAATGTAAGATTAAACCCCAAAGTTCAATATCCTAGCATGAGTCAAACAGCTTTTCTTTATTCTGTAGATACCAAATACATCTGTCATCCAGCTAAATAAATTACAAAGGTCTATCACTAAGTAAACAAAGTGAAATAGAAATGAGATGGGAGCGTCCATTTCAACTAGAGAAAAATCATATTGCACATGTTTTAAAGATATCAGTCATTAAAAATGTTTGCTGTAAAATATCAGTATCATATAATAATGTGTAAAAACAAATAGGGATATAACTCTCTTATTCATTTTATTCATTTTTTTTTTGGTCACACCTGGCAATGTTCAGGGGTTACTCCTGGCTCTCTGCTCAGGAATTACTCCTGGTGGTGCTTGGGGACTATATGAGATGCTGGAGATAGAACCCAGGTTGACTTCGTGCAAGGCAAACGCCCTACCTGCTGTACTATCACTCTGGCCCCATCATTTTCTTATTAAAACAACCAGAGTAAAATAGTAGATATTTTATTGTTAGAATAATCAAAATCTGACATAATATTTTTTGTGAGAAGGAATTTTTTTGTTGATATGTGCAAAACTGGCAGTCTATTTTGGTCTATTAATTTTAGTATCACTACTAGATTCCTCCTAAAGAAATTTTTTTCTCATTATTCTCATGTCCAAACTCAACTTGGCAATCAGCCCTATTTCATTATTCTTTATTATGCTTGCAATGCACCCAACTACACCAAATTAATTTATTCTGGATTTCCCTTTAAATTTCCATTAAGTGCAAACTTTGAATTTTGTATTCATACTTGTATTTATTCTTTTTATCTTTACTAGGACTTGGAGAAAATCTAAAAAATACATGGAGTTATGATTTTTCGATATTTTCTTTAAATGAGATTGTTGCCTTATATTATAAGAAAGTAGAAGACAGAATGTTTTGACTATATTCAGATATTATAGTCTTAAAAGATTATTTAAGTCCAGGGACAATATAGACCAAGGAGGACTTGTCAGTTGTTGGAATCTACCATAAGTGTGTGTGGGGTGGAGAGTAGGTAAGATATAGAAGGGACCAGTATGACAATGTATGACAATAGTAGTTGGAAATTACCACTCTGGAAATGGGAGGAGAGAGAGAGAGAGAGAGAGAGAGAGAGAGAGAGAGAGAGAGAGAGAGAGAGAGAGAGAGAGAGAGAGGTGCCTTCTGTAGATGGTAGATGCAGATTGTGGTGGGGACATGAGGGGTTGGGAAAGGGAAACTGGGGACATTAGTGCTGGGAAGTATACACTGGTGGAGGCATGGGTGTTGGAACACTGAAACTCAGTCATGAACAGTAATGGTAACGGTCTAACTCACAGTGATTCATTAAAAATGTTAACAAATAATACTGATTTGTTACTTTAGACTTTTAACTTTTTAACTTTAGGACTTCATGAATTCATAAATACCTAAGTAGTGACTTAATTCTATGAGTTTCAGTTTCCATATCTGTAAGCACTGGGAAATAAGCTACTCATTTTCCTTTCTTTATTATTCCAACAAACCTTAAAACATTATTAAGGATATCATGCTCACTAAACCTTAGCTCATTCTGCCTGTCACCTCAGATCTTTTCAAAATACTGCTTTTATACTTAGCTTCAAACCAAATGCACTAGAGGATTTCTAAAGTCTTTTTTAAATCTGAACTTCAAAATATCAGATGTGGTCCTACACATAGGGCCTATCTTGGCTCCTACACATAGGAGATATGTAATATGTATTGAATGCAACTGAATTGAATTGAATTAGGTCAGCACTGTTCAGCATCTCTAATGTGTCTCTTAACTAGCTTCAATAAGAACATGAGCTTTCCCCCTGTTTTGTAACAGTTTATAAGACAAAATATGAAGTGCTGGTTGATTTTAGTCATATACTATTATAAGAGGTATATATTTACTGGTATTATAAGATATTTTTACTGATATTATAAGAGGTATATATTTACTGATATGCTGTTATAAGAGGTAGGAGTACCATATGATAAGTGTCTTAAAATTTATTTAGGCTTTTATATATATATATACACAAATATTTTACTTGCATTACTTAAAAATTAGCACATGTAAGTAATAAATATGGGGAGAAAATGCTAGCAGATTTAAAAAATATGATCATTAGTTAATGAAAATAGGAAGTGTATCATTGAATGGCATTTAAAATTTATTTAATGATACAGTAAAATGTTATTGTCTGTGATATTTGGATAATTCTATAAGATTTCTAAAATTGGTGCCTATACTCTGGTTTCTATTCAGATCACATAAATCTTTAGCCTTTTACTAAAATTGGTGCCTAAGCAATTGTATTCAAGACTAAAATCTAGACTTTCACAAGATATAATTTTAAT
The DNA here is from genome assembly GCA_021461705.1 of Cryptotis parvus. Classification (NCBI taxonomy): domain Eukaryota; kingdom Metazoa; phylum Chordata; class Mammalia; order Eulipotyphla; family Soricidae; genus Cryptotis; species Cryptotis parvus. The sequence goes on from JAJIBD010026957.1 coordinate 60,633, forward strand.
AATTTAGAATGACAAGAGACCAATTTCTTTCTTTCTTTCTTTCTTTTTTTTTTTTTTTGCTTTTTGGGTCACACCCAGCGACGCTCGGGGTTACTCCTGGCAGTGCTCCTGGCACTCCTGGCACTCCTGGCACTCAGGAATTACTCCTGGCAGTGCTCAGGGGACCGTATGGGATGCCGGGGATAGAACCTGGGCCCTGGGCTGGCGCAGGCTGGCTGCGTGCAAGGCAAATGTGCTACCACGCTGGGATATCGCCTCCGGCCCAAGAGACCAATTTCTTAAACATGAATAAAATACTGTTATAACACTGCCTACTGAAAGAAAGATAATTTTTATGCAAAAAAAATTATTTTTGCTTATTTTCACTTTTTAGCTGTTAAATATTTAAAACATTAAAAATTGACTTTGTTGATTTATCTTAGTTTTAGGGCAAGCAATATGAATTTTATCCAAGCAGTATGAAATACATTATCCAAACAGTATGAAATAAATTTGCTCTCTGTGTGCCAAGGTGGTAGTGCTGGGGTGGGAAGGGTCCTGGGGACACTGATGGTGAGGCTGTTTGCCTGAAGCAACTCTATTGTGAACGGCTTTCCAAGTCCCACTGTTTTAATAATATATTTAATTATGTGTGTGTGTGTGTGTGTGTGCGTGTGTGCGTCTGTGTGTTTTAGGGGTTTAAAAGGGTTTTAAGTTTTATGAGCAGCAATATAAGAACTCCGACTCCAATAGAAAGAAGTGGAAGATCAAAAACTGACAATAATCTGTTGTTTAGCTTTGCAAACTGGGAGTAGAAAGAGTATGGACAATTAAATTTTACAACTAATTACCAAGACTCATTTTAAGACAAGTAATTTTAACATCATCGCCTATTGAAATTCAGAGCTACTAACCAATTACCAATGTGATTGAGTTCAACCTTGTTTCCATTACTTTTCAGAAGTAATATACAAATGAAAATAGAGAAATAGTCCAAAAAAGTCAATGGAAAAGAGTGGGTAAGTGGAAGATTGGTCAATGAAGACTTTATTCTTTAAGTTAAAAAATAGATGACTGAGATTGACCTTCTACTATACTTGATTCGGCAGTGTAAGCCCTTAATTAATTCTTAATTTATTCTTCTTGATATCTCCAATAGATGCAACTGTTTCTAGATCTTATTTCTCCTAAGAAAATGCCACATAGTAGATTTAAGCTTAAAAGATTGATTTATCTGAACTCTATAAATTGTTGAATCCTTTAAAAAAAATTTTTTTTTGCTTTCCTTGAGATCTGATTATGATGAGCGCTAAAAGGAATTCTGCAGTTACCATAATTACTGAGATGATCCATTGTTTACAGGGGGGTCATTTAAATAATATAGTAAGGACATTCGAAAGAGTATAAATAACTGCCCTATTATATAATTAATCATTGTTAATATACTGCTATTTACTTTTAATAAAACACATATATTTGGATTAATGCCCTAATATGTTCCCTTTACTTTGTCTTAATGATCTACAACAAGGACAGACAAAATAAGCACTAGGTAGATTTTATAACCTTCAGTATGAAGTTGATGGTCCCTATTATTTCTTTGGGAGTAGGAGGCACAACTAACAGCGTTCTGTTACTCCTGCCTCTACTCTCAGGGTTCACTCCTTTTTGGTCTCTGGGAACACCAGATGGAATGCAGGGGATGGATGGAACCAACATCTGCCATGTGCAAGGAAATGCCCTACCTGTTGTGCTGTCACTCTGGCCTTGGTCCTAACTCTTAAATTCTTTTTTTTTTATGGGGGTCATGTCCAGTGGTACTTAGGGAACTGTGGTTAGCTTCAGGAAAGTATCTTAGCTCTTATATTTCCCACTCCATTTTTATGACTGCTAAAACCTTTAATTTGAAATTTTGTTTTGGATAACCTTAGCTATTGGAATATAAGAAATATAGTCAGAGTGCTCACTTTGGAAGCACACATACAAAATCCCCATAAAAAGGGCAATAGTTAACTTACTCCTATACTAAGTTCCTCCTCACAGGGATATATCCTTTTCCTTTCTCTTTTACTTTCAATAAACTTTGCTGCTTTCCAAAAAATAAAAAATATAGTTAGAGACTCTATTGAAGAGGTTTTTATATGACGAAATATTAACTGATCTTTGGCACAGCCTCCTTCCAGTTTCCAGATGAATTAAAACAACAGCAACAACATCAACCCTGTCTATGGTTGCTCAAATAGAGGTTTCAACATTTTTAATGCAAATGGAGCCACCTAATAAGAGGGATTTCTGAATTTCAGTATATTCAGAGACCCATGAATCTACAAAAACAGGTAGACCAGAATCAGGGAATAAGTTCCCCAACCTGACCTGAGTAACATTTTGCAAAAGGAGATCAATATGAATGCATATTAATTATATTGTTTCTCTTCCTTCTTCTACATATTCTGTTTTTTCTATCCATCTCCAAATTTATTAAAAAGTGACAGTGACTGGAAATAGCATATAAGTCAATGTATTATTGTCTTTGTTGTTTTTTTTTTTAGGGTCATAGCCAGTAGTATTTAGGGTTCTCCAGGCTTTGTGCTCAGGGATCACTTTGGATGGTGCTTGGGGTACTCTATGCAGTGCTAGGTGTCAAACCTGGGTTGACTATTAGCAAGGTAAGTACCATACCCACTATATATCTCTCCAGGCCAAATTTATTATTTCCTTAATAAAAAGAAGTAAAATATTTAAATGCTTGTGGGGTCATATAGTAGATCACCTCTAGACCGATATTATTTAACTGAGTATTCTTGTATGCAATGAGTGATTTTAGAAATATACTAACCTTAGAAAATTAGTATTGTCACATAAACCTTATTTGACTAAATTATGTTTTCTTGTTTATAATGACAGTTGTGTATGTGTGTTTTTTTTTTCTTTTTTTGGACACACCAGGCTACAGGAGTTACTCAGGAGGTGGTGCATAGATAACCATGTGGAGTCTGACCCTGAGATTATGTTAATGGATTTCTAATTTTTTTATTTTTTATTTTTTAATACTTTATTATACCACCGTGAGACATACAATTACAAAGGTGTTCATAATTGGTTTTTGGTAATACAGTATTCCAGCACCCATCCCTCCACCAGTGCCCCATTTCCACCACCAATGTACCCCATCCCTCCCACCCACCCCCCCAGGCTGCCTCAATAGCAGGTAGCCCTATTTCCTCTCTCTCTCTCTCTCTCTCTCTCTCTCTACATCTCTCTCCCTCTTCTTTTTTACACATTGTGGCTAGCAATGCAGATATTTAGAGTTTATCACTTAAGTCTCTTTGTGTATATTCAATGGTGAGTTTTAATCTGCCATTACCATTTCCCACATTTAGCAAAACACTGGTATCTATTTATATCCTATTAATGAATGCAGTCATTCTATATTTGTCCTTTTCCTTCTGACTAATTTCACTCAGCATGATAGTCTCCATGTCCATTCATTTGAAGGTAAATTTTATAATTTCATCTTTTCTGACAGCTGTATAGTATTCCATAGTGTAGATGAACCACAGTTTCTTTAGCCAGTCCTCTGTTCTTTGGCATGTTAATGGATTTTTTAAATCCTCTACTAAATTCTTGATAGCCAAAGAGTGCCTGTCAAATTGTAAATATTGATTGAATTGTAATTATTTCATCTATAACTCTGGTCCAGGTATAAATGAGAAATTTTAATGTACTTAATAGTGCCAGTGGAATGGGGATAGACTTTAGTCATGAGATTCTATAATTTATTTTCTAGACATTGCAGTGAAGGAGGTAGTTTCCTATTAAGTTTCACTGCAAATTATATCTCCTAGTGACTACTGACAGATCATCATGAAAAGTCCATCTCTGTCTTAGGTGGGTTTACAGTTAGCTTTCCACTGTAATGTAGATAAATAAAAAAAGAATTGGTTTCCTCTAGGTTAGACCTTGCATTAACCTTGACACATTAGAATTTTGGCTCTAGTGTTGATTATTTATTTAAAGAAAGAAGGTTTAAATTATTACCAAAGCTATTCTCCCTGAGTGGGCAGGCACCTGGGGTCGTGGTAGAGCACCAGGCCTCGGCAAAAGGTGGAACTACAACCCCTAGTAGTCTGAGCAGAAGTGAAAGTAAATGGACATTTTGAACTCTCACACCAGCCTGTCTCCGCCTCAGAAGTCCAAGTGGAAGCAGAAGTAAACAGACATTTTGAACTCTCACACCAGCATGTCTCCACCTCAGGTATTCTCCCTGGGTTGTGTGGCTGGCCAGGCAGGCGCCTGGGGTTGTGGTAGAGCCCCAGGCCTCGGCAAAAGGTGGAACTACAACCCCCAGAAGTCCAAGCGGAAGTGGAAGTAAACAGACATTTTGAACTCTCACAGCAACTTGTCTCCACCTCAGAAATCCGAGAGGAAGCGGAAGTAAACGGACATTTTGAACTCTCACACTGGCCTGTTTCTGCCTCAGGTATTCTCCCTGGCAGGTGTGGCTGGCCAGGCGTGTGCCTGGGGTCGTGGTAGAGCCCCAGGCCTCGGCAAAAGGTGGAACTACAACCCCCAGAAGTCCGAGCGGAAGTGGAAGTAAATGGACATTTTGAACTCTCACACTGACCTATCTCTGCCTCAGATCTTCTCCCTGGGTGGTGCAGCTGCTGGGTGGGTGGCTGCTCAAGCGGCCACTTATTAATACAAAAACTAGAAAATTTAACACCAAGGGAAGGTAATATCCTCAAGAAAAAAGAAACAGTACGCTAGAGGACTCTATCCCTAAACACTGCAACATCATGGGGGAAACAACGCAGATCCCCAGTTCGAACAACAGATGAAGAAATCAACCCTGAAGACTCAAAAAGAATGCAGACATGCATAATCTCTCTGACAATGAATTTCGAGAAGAAATTGGTAGGATGTTTAATGAGCTCTACGAAAAAATGGAGCAGATGTCCAGTAAAATACAGGGAGAACATAAACCTAGCAGTTGAAAGGCCAGTCTATAAATTATGGGAGGAAATGAGAACCATGCAAATAGAAATAACATCGCTTAAAAACTCAGTAGATGAAATGGAAAACAGAGTAGGGGCTCTCAACACTAGGATGACAGCAGCGGAAGAGAGAATCAGTGAGACTGAAGATGAGCTGCAGAAAGTACTCAGAGAACTAGATAAGATGGAAAAAGACCAGAAAATGGATCAGCAACGGAACAGAGAACAATGGGATGAAGCCAGGTGGAACAACATAAGAATCATTGGAATCCCAGAGGGAAAGGAAAGTAACTCCAAGGAAATTAAAACAGTTAAAAACATCCTGAATGAAAAGTTCCCTGAGTTAAAGGGTGAAGGCATCCAGATCCAAGAAGCCTGACATGTACTAGCAAAGAAAAGACCCCAATAGAAAGACCCCAAGACACATCCTAGTCAAAGTAATGAATGCCATAGACAGAGGCATAATTCTTCAGGCAGCAAGATCAAAGAAGAAATTGTATACAAAGGAGCATCCATTTGACTTACAGCAGACTTTGCAGAAGAGACCCTCCAAGCCAAAGGCAATGGTGGGATATAGTAAATAAATTCAATGAAATGAATGCCTCAGCAAGAATTCTTTATTCGGCTAAATTCTCACTCAGATTTGAAGGACAGATATACAACTTCTTGGATAAACAACAGCTTAGGAACTTTGTAAACTCAAAACCAACCTTAAAAGAAGGACTAAAAGATCTACTCTAGACGAGACAAAACCCAAAGAACAAACAACCTATACAGAAAGATGGCACAAAATCCCGTGACAATAATCCCTCTCAATGTCAATGGTCTGAATGCACCAGATAAGAGACACAGAGTGGCAAAATGGATCAAAAAGATTGAAGCCGACATTCTGCTGCCTTCAAAAACACACCTGAACAATGGGAGCAAAGACAGGCTCAAAATAAAAGCTGGAAAACAATCCTTCACTCAAACAACCCATCCCAAAAGGCTGGGGTAGCCATAGTGGTATCTGACAACATAGAATTCAGGCTGAAGAAGGTCAGAAGTCATAGTGAAGGTCACTTCTTAATAGTCAAGGGATACATATATCAGGAAGAAATCGTGCTATTAAATATATATGCCCAACGAGGGTCCAGAGAAATACCTAAAACAACTACTAATAGACTTCAGGGAAGACATTGACAGCAATACAACTGTAGTGGGAGACATCAACACTGTTCTATCAACCATGGATAGATCAACAAGATTGAAACTTACAAAGGAAATACTGGACCTAAAAAGAAGAGATGGATGAAAGAGGGCTGGAAGACATATACTGGTTTTGGCATATTGAAAATACATCAGACAGCTTGCCAGGCTCTGCTGTGCAGGCGCTACACTCTCACTACCTTGTGGGGCTCTCTCAGAGGGGGTGGGTAGAATATTCATGGTAATTTGGAGGTAAATTGTGTGGCCACACAGCGGCCACGTGCAACAGGGAAAGCTGATTTCTGCTCTGCCGGGTGTATCTGTGTCTGTGGCTCAAGCATTTCTGGGCATGAACTACTCTCCTCTGAAGGGTGGGTCTCTGCAGGGTGGGTCCTTGTAGGCTGGGTTTCTGACAAGCTAGGCTGGAGACTGGCTTAATCTTTTGGGTGGAGATCTTACGAGCTGCAGAGTGTGGATGGTGAAGATTGCTGCCAGCAAGGTGTGCGGGGTTCTCTGGGCTCTTCCGAGGCTCCATCAGGATGGTGGACTCGGGTCGGCAGTCGCTCTCGTGGTCCATGTAATGCAGGGGTTCAATGGGGAAAGCTGGTTTCTGCTCTGCCGGGTGTATCTGTGTCTGTGGCTCAAGCATTCCTGGGCTTGAAATACTCTCATCTGAAGGGCGGATCTCTACAGGGTGGGTCCTTGTAGGCTGGTTTTCTGAAAAGCCGGGCTGGAGACTGGCTTAATCTCTTGGGTGGAGATCTTATGAGCTGCAGAGTGTGGATGGTGAAGATAGCTGCCAGCAAGGTATGGGGGGTTTCTCTGGGCTCTTCCAGGGCTCCATTGGGATGGTAGACTCAAGTCGGAAGTCGCTCTCGTGGTCCATGGAATGCAGGGTGTTCAACAGGGAAAGCTGATTTCTGCTCTTCCGGGTGTAACTCTGTCACACGTGATCAAGTGATCAAGTGATCAAGTGATAGACATATACAGGGCATTTCACCCCCCCAAAAGCTGAATACACTTTCTTCTCCATTGCACATGGAACATACTCCAAAATAGATCACATGCTGAGCCATAAATCATACCTCCATAAAATCAAGAAGATGGAAATTGTGCCAACTATTTTTTCAGACCATGATGCACTGAAAATAGAAGTTATGTTTACACAAAAACGGGGACCAATACCAAGTACCTGGCAACTAAACAGCTCACTGCTGAACAACCAGCAAGTCATAAAAGAAATCAAAGAGGAAATCCAAAGATTCCTGGAAACAAATGAGACTGAAGACATGAATTATCAAAACTTGTGGGATACAGCAAAAGCAGTGTTAATTTCTTACTTCACAAATTAAGATTTTAGAGAGTGAGCAACAAAAGCAGCCCAACCCAAGCAGAAAGAAAGAAATAATAAAACTTAGAGCAGAAATCAATGAGATGGAATGTCAAAAAACAATCCAGAAGATAAACGAAACCAAAAGCTGGTTCTTTGAAAAAATAAATAAGATTGACAAACCACTTGCACCACTTGTAAGAAAAGGAAAAGAGTGAACCCAAATAAATAGAATCAGAAATGAAAACGGGAACATCACAACATAAACCACAGAAATTCAGAAGATCATTAGAGATTACTATGAGAGTCTGTATGCCACCAAACAAAAAAACCTAGAAGAGATGGACAAGTTTCTGAATTCCTATACTCTCCCAAGTCTGCAACAAGAAGATTTGGAATACCTCAACAAACCTATCGAGGAGATGGAATCGGTAATCAAAAAGTCTCCCCAAACACAAAAGTCCTGGTCCAGATGGATTCACCAGTGAATTCTACCAAACCTTTAGAGAGGACCTACTCCCAATTCTTTTCAAGCTCTTCCGGCAAATTAAAGAAACAGAAACACTCCCACATAGTTTATACGGGGCACATATCACCCTGATACCCAAAGTAGACAGAGATGTCACAAAAAAAGGAAAACTACAGACAAATCTTCCCGATGAACACAGATACTAAGATCTTCAACAAAATACTAGCAAATAGAATCCAAAGAGTCATCAAAAAGATTATACACCATGACCAAGAGGGATTCATACCGGGAATGCAAGGATGGTTCAATATCCGCAAGTCAATCAACATAATACATCATATCAACAAAAGAAAAATAAAAACAATATTTATTTCATCCTGATCTACAGTGTAGAAAACCTGCACGGCAGAGTCTGGCAAGATACCCATGTCGTATTTGATATGCCAAAAACCAGTAACAATTATAGACCTTATTCCCATGACCTGAGCGAATGTTTTGAGTTTCTTCATTTTCCTGGAGTGAGCAGAGGTCCTCGGGCTTTAGTAGCTTGCGACAGGGACAAATGGAGATGTTTCTGGTGCCCGCTCGAGCAAATTGATGAACAATGGGAAGACAAGTGATGCAAGTGACAAGTGATGATCATGTCAATAGATGTAGAGAAGGCATTTGACAAGATTCAACACCCGTTCATGATAAAAGCTCTCCGTAAAATGGGGATTGAAGGAACCTTCCTCAATATAATCCAGGCCATCTACTACAAGCCCACAGCGGGCATCATTCTCAATGGGGGAAATACTGAAAGCCTTCCCCTTAAGATCAGGGACAAGACAAGGCTGCCCACTCTCACCACTTCTATTCAATATAGTACTGGAAGTACTTGCCATAGCAATCAGGGAAGAAAAAGACATTAAGGGCATCCAGATAGGAAGGGAAGAAGCCAAGAAGCCAAGTTATCACTATTTGCAGATGACATGATATTATACCTGGAAAACCCGAAACTCTCTACCAAGAGGCTCCTAGAAATAATACATTCCTATAGTAGAGTGGCAGGGTACAAAATCAATACCCAAAAGTCAATGGCCTTCCTATATGCAAACAGCGAAAGAGAAGAAAGGGACATTAAAGAAACTTTTCCATTCACAATTGCGCCACAGAAAATCAATTACCTAGTGTCAGGGATGCCGCCAGTATCCCTGACAGTGCCGAAAATGAGTTCCCTTCTACCTCTGAAACTAGCAGGGAATGGATGAAGACTCAGGAATCTGATACAGTTCTAAAATGCTTTACTTATCACAAGTTCAGGCATACAAATCAACAACAGGAAAAACCCTGTGCTTAGAATTCCCGGCTAGAACCCCAGCCACCTGTAGGCCAAGATGGCGGCCACCACGTGTAAAGGCCCTGTAGAGAGGATACAAAGACAAGACTTTTGAGAAGAGTGTGTGCCCACAAAGAGAGATCCCAGAGAGAGAGAGAGTGAGAGTGTAGAGAGAGAGAGAGAGAGAGAGAAAGAGAGAGGGAAAGCAGGCTGGTTTTATACCCCTACAACTCATACCTCTTACTATTATGGGAAGCAGGAATGGTCAAATGCCCTTAGGTAATTTTTCCCAGCACCTCACCTAGGCCCTATTATATGCTAATGTTTTGAGCCAAGATCTGCCTGGAAGTACCTTTATAGGGTAGAGAAGGAGGTCTCTGAGTAGGCATGTCTCTGTACCAAAGACTAATACTAATGCCAGTTAAATATTTCTCCAAGCCTTCACAAGAGTCTCGTCTACTTCACAGTAGTTTTGTATTTTAGTTGCCTTTGAGTTATCAGGGAGCCATACTTGCTTGCTTGGAGGCAAACAGCATTTCTCTCTGGTCTAATTACTTAGAGATCCAACGTAGCCAGGCAAATATGCTGGTAAGATCTAGCTAGTCCCATGATGATTGTGGTAGCATGAGAGAATATTTATACCAGCCAGTATAGAATACATGGTCAGATAAACTGCCACATTTAAACTACCCCTTATCTATGAAATGATTTGCAGGAGGCAAATCATTTCATAGAATAAAAATGGAATATTTTTATTTAAAAACAAAGTAGGTTTTGAGAAAGAATAACAAATGAGGGAGTAACTTATAATATATTAATTCATTCAAAAGCAGCTGGCTCTTTTGCTATTAGAGTGCTTATGCTCTCAGTTTGGGTGAGAGAGCTCATGTGAGCACACTTCTCTTGTAAAAAGAGACAGCTGCTGCTGCATGTATTAATACATATCAAATAGTTGCAGAGTAAACAAAATGCTATAAATGACTTGAGGCCTTCTGCTGACGTCATGAACCTCGAAACTACAAGAGTGCTGATGCGGTTCTTTTCCTTCTATGTGACATCATGCCAATAACAAAGCTGGGGAATGAATTTTCTCACCTCTTTTTATTTATTAACTTGAACGCACCATTTCTGCTGCCACTCACATCCTTAGATGGTTTGTCTGGAGTATTTATATTGACTCCATAATTATTGTCTGATTTTCAAATATTAGCTCATATATGTTAACTTCATTTCTTAATTTTATCATTGATATATTCCGTGGTTATTGTTAGATACAGATACCAAGAGAACTTTCAGTGCTAATCAGAGCTGATTCATCATCCCAGAAACAGCGATGTGGAAGGAGAGAGAGGGAAAATGAGAGAAACAATCTAAGTACATCTCAAGAAGGAAAGTCAGTCATGACTGGCAAACATGTCCTGTTGCCATGACTTCTATCATCTTCATTCAATATTTGTGAGTATGCTAAAAAGCACGGAATATATTCTAACTATATTAATAATGTACATCTATACTGTTTATGAAACAATGTTTTTGGTAAGTAAACAGTTTGTTAGTATTACAAATTACTAAAACTCAGAGATAGTTCAAAAAACTTATTCAAACCTGTTAACTGAAGGTTTCCTTTATATCTTTACATTAGAACAAAGTTAAACAGAACAAAAGGAATATTTCTAATTATGTTGCAGGCTTGTTTGATATTTTTATAAATACATTCTATACTTTTGCCTTTTTATAGGCAATTTTATGCAGAAATTTAATAAATTTATCTGATAGAATAGTAATTCATTGTTCGTAAAAGTAAACACATATACTTGATCTTAAAGGTGCTTGTAGAACTTGATAAAGGAAGCTCGAAGTAAATGACCCTCTCAGTTCATCAGGATTGAGAGTTCTAATTGGCTTAGAGAAATTTTGTATCCTGGTAACCTCAGGATATCTTTAGATACACTAAAGCTCATGACTGAAGGAGAAACTGTTATTAAAGATAAAAGGGGTATCTGATTTGAAATAATATCTAGACCTCTTACCATCCAAAGGTTTCGCTTCTCTTTCTTTTCTTTTTCTTTTTTAGTAAAAGCAATGAATAAATTAGGAACCATATCTTTGTTCTAAGAGTCTAATTCCAAAGACACGCTAATAGAGTGTCAAAGGTTATGTGTAAGGCATTGTAATGCAGATCTGCAAATCTATATCTCACATTGGCTTGGGACTCCACAGCTACAGATGAGTGCAGACCCATCCCTTTAAAAGCCAAAGAAAGCAGTAATCACCACCATAATTTCTTCCTGAGAATAATTTGTAATAGCATCCTTGAAGCTACAAACTTACGCATACATTCCTAAATTGCAAATGTCTTTAATATTTTAATATAGAATATTCAAGTACTGTAAAATACGATTAAATACTGTATTAATTACATAGAGAGACATATTTTTTATTCACATTGAGCCAGGATAAAATAAAAAAGAGGATTTCCACTGTGTAGGATAAAATATATTTCCTAATCAGAAATGGACATTAGAAGTCATTTCATCCAATTTTCTTATTTCTCATGTGAGGTAACTGATACCCAACTGGTTAAAATAACTTATCTAAAGGTTAAGCTTTTTCTTAGAGAATGATTTCTTCATTTATAGTGTTTCTTAAACTCCAATATTGTTAAGAAAATTCAGAAAGCAAGCATGACAATCTTTGTAATATTTGAAGAAAGGAAAGTTGTAGTGTTTTTGCTTCTTTCTATTTTCAATCATTAATATCAAGGCGGACCTTGCACATGGTATTCTATTCGTATTACCTCTGCATAAATGGAAACAAGCTATAACCTAAGTGATTCAGTACTTAAAAATATTTGTTTAGTGTTTCACTAACAAAGACACTGAAGCAGTATGACTCTGCCTCATGGAAAAATGGATATTGTTCCATATTTCCTTAAAAATATCATCTAGTGTTTCACTCACAAAGACAGAGATGCAGTATGACTCTGCCTTGTGGAAAATAATCCAGAGAAAATCTGAATTAAAAAGTTTTTTGTGATTTCTGTAGAAAATTGAAAAGTAGTTATTTTCAAATGAATCCCTATACATGACATTCTATTTATTTTTTTGAATAAATATTGCATTAATTTAGAACGTTTCCTTAGAAGATCTAAAAAAGACTTAATAGAATTTTTTCTTTCAAAAATGTCTTATTTATCTTGAAATCTTAAAATCAGTAAAATGGATCAAGTAGTTTGAGAGATACAGAACCTACAGAAAACCTAGCAGAATTATCCCTATTGTAGAAGGTGATGGAGATGTATACATTTCAAAGGTTTAGTGCATTTTTAAATTGGTAGAAACAGAATTCTTGGTCCTTGTTGGTGCTTATGATAGGTAGAAAATTTTATTCACCGAAACTCTGGCATCATAAAGAGGATTAGAAAGAATTTTAGGAAAAGGTGATATGGAGGTGGGGAATGTCATCCTGCACAGAAAACAATTAATGAAGAACAAGAGGGAGCCTGCCAGCTGCCCCTGCTCCATCTCCAGACAGGACTTTCCCAGCTGTTCCCTAAAGCTCTATTGAGAATCTCCAGACACTGTGATGCTCTCTTTCTTCCAAGATCTGGGGCAAGAATATATACCATGTAATTTAGGTGGGATTAGGTAGATTCACCAGGAAAAACTGAAAGCTAGGTAACATTTCTGGAGGCCTCAAAACTCCTTGCATAATTACCCAAATATTAATTATTTTTCACTACTATGCCAGTACTAGAAACACAGATATTATATTTAAAATATTTTATTTTAGAATGACACATCTCTAGTGATAATCAGTGCCTTGTCACTGAGTTTATTTAATAGGGCCCGAATAAACTAAAAAATACTGTATTTACTAATCTGTAGACAAAAGCAATTGGAGTAAACAGGAGGAAAGTTCCTTCCTTTATAAAAGGGCTTCAAAGGAAGCTAAGTCACATACATAGATAAATATATATGTATATGTATTTGCATACACATATACATATATACATACATATATATTTGGACCACAAACATATTAACAGTCCTTTCCTTAGTACTGTGATTATTTATATTGATTCAATTTCTACAGAAATCAGTGCTATGAAGTTCTCAGTCCATCAGTAATTAGATATTATTCATCATCATTTTTTATATTTATGTTTAAAAGTTCCACTACAAATGTTAGACCTTAAATTTATATCCTTATAGGTGGTAGAACACATCGAGAAATGATTACTTTAGTAAAAAGTAATTTTTAAGACATACAGATTAAAGTAAGATAAATAATAACTGTCATTATATACATTTTGTTATCCCTGGTAATTTAACTGCCTAAAATATGTCACTGTTTTAACTTGAGTTCCTTTAACAAAGCAACTTAGACCAAAAAACATAATTAATTACAACCACTTAGAACATAACATTTTATCTTCAAGCCAATTTTTGACCATTTCAATCTGGTTTGCATCTCTTGCATCTCTTTATAATTTTTATAGATATTTGTAAAATTTCATCAGAGAAGTTTCTCTCTCTTATATAGTGAACATTTGAAGGTCCAAATATTTCATCTAGTGAGTCTTATTTCATAGTTTGGAAAACAGCAGCACTTAAAAGTTAAGTGAGTTCAGTGAGTTTATCTAAGACATTCGATTACTAAACTTGGTGCAAAGGGCAAATCTCCAACTCTCAGTGGAATTCTGGAATATATCATTGATAGTCCTCAGGGGATTCTTTTTCTTGCTCTAGGAAGAGTTAGTTATATATCGTTATTGAAGTTACCCAACCATGTCTTAGGTTTAGTTTTGATTTTGAAGGACTATAGGTAGGCTTAGAAAGTTACTGTTAGGTCTTTGAAAGGAGTTGGTGGAGGTGTTGAAGTTCAAGGTGGTACAGTGGTAAAACCAGAGGATTTAGGTAGAACTTGATTTGGTTAAAATCCTGGTTCTAGTTGAAAAGATATATACCATATTATTGGTAACTTATGTCATTGGTAAAATCTTCTAACATCTGCAAAAAAGTATTTCCCCTAACTCATGTTATAAAGAGTATTATGATCTATCGGCTTTGGTAAATAATTAGTTGATATGTTTCTTACCTCCAAAACTATTCTGTCTTTTAGCTACTTGCGTCGTTCAGGAACCACAAGTGGACATGTCTCATCATTATCCCAGGGTGAATGTCGTATGCTAGGCTTTATCCAGTCAGTCTCCTGGCTTTATGAACTCTTATAAAATATCTCCTAGTGTATAGAATTGATACCTTGTGGTTGGTTAAAAAAAATGATATTCCAGGTTATGTTTCTGCTTGAGCTATGTCAAAGGTAGATGCATATTTTCTTTCTAATAAAATATATTTTAGGGGCCAGAGCAATAGTACAGTGGGTAGGGGTTTGCCTTACATGTGGCCAACCTGGGTTTGAGCCCCTGCATTCCAGATGGTCCCCCAAGTAGTGTCAGGAGTAATTCCTGAGTGCAGAGCCAGGAGTAACCCCTGAGCATTGCTGGTTGTGACCCCCAGAAAATGTAAAAAATATATATGTATATATATATGTATTTGTGATACAATGTCATATAATATATATAATATATATATAGTATCTCACTATAATATAATATATATAGTATAATATATATATAGTATCTCACTGACATTGTATCACAAAGATTAAGTGGAATTTAAATTCTGTGACATTAATTACAAAAATCATGAGAGAAATTTGAAGTGAGATTTAAATAATCCATAGTCATGCTAGCATACTTTGCTCTGTTAATTGAACATAATTTTCTGATATATGAAATAATTTACTTAATAAGAATACAATTAATTATAAAAGTGCTACTAAACGTATACAATACCTAGTTTTTTACTTTAGCTACAGGGATACTGAAAGAACAATTACCATGCTGTAGTGTATGGTACATACTTATGGTTTCATCATAGACTTTTGACTTTGTTTACTATAAAGTTGTGGAATTTACTGGTATGACAGAGTGAAGTTTGACCTAGAATTTGAAAGGCAGTGGTTTAAATTTGACCTTGCGACTTACAAACCACATGAATTTCATCAATGTTACTTTTGTTCCTGTATATTTTTAACTGAAAATGACCATTTCAATAAATAGTGGTTTTCATTTATACCATTAATAATTATGGTATGAGAGAATATTTTGTACTCTGTAAATAAATGATAATGTTAACTAAATTGCATAATTAAGTAAATAACTTAATATAATTAAATATAATTAAATTAAGTTAAATTATAACTCAAGTGCAGTGAGAAAAAGGTTATTTGAAAACAAAATGCTACATGATTTTGAAAACTCATATTTTTCTTTAATATTTTGAGGACATTTTCATTTTAGCAATCACAATAACTGGGTAGTTAATTTCAGAGTCTGAATTTACTGTAAGTAAATTCTAGTATTGTAAACAATTATCAAATATTATTTTAAAATCAAATGGATTTTTAATGCCTAAATCAGACTTTTCTCTAGCTCTGCAAGGGTCCTTTTGTTGTTTTCTGTATAAGTATGCAATCCATAATCAGTCATGTTTTGCAATGATTATTTTTTTTAAATATTACTTGTTAACATGAGCATACAAGTAGGTATATTTTTTTAAGTATTGATGTTTCTATGTCAACAATTTTCTAGACTAAATTTTAACAATGTGATCTAATAAATTGTTTTTGTACTTTAAATTTCATTTTGCCTTTAGGTCACACTCCAACAGTACTCAGGGTACTCCTAGTTTTGCACTCAGGAACTTCTCTGGGGACCATAGCCAGTACCAGGGACACAACCCAGGTTGACTGTGTGCAAGCAAGTTTTTACTGTGTGCATATCTCTCCGGTACTGTTTTAGATCGAATGTGCTGAGAAAGTGTTTATCTTTATTCTTCAGATACTGATGCATTTATTGTTTAAGTTTTTCTATCCTTAAAATTTATGACAGTCCAGGCAATAATGCTAATATAGTGGGTATGGTGCTTGCCTTGCCAGCAGAGTTGGCAAGTTCTATCTCAAGCATCACATATAGTCCCTCAAGTAGTGATTATGAGCACAGAGCCAGTAAGAAGACCTGAGCAGAGCTAAATTGTACCCCTACCCAAACAAAGTTAAAAATAGAATTTAAGATATTACTTATAAAATAGTTGGATTATTATCCCCTATTTTATAGATGGGATAATTTAGCACATAGTGATCAATTACTTGGTAGATGGAAATATCCAAATTGTGCAGCCCTGGCTTTACTTAGTTTGGTTGCTGAATTTATCATCTTCACTGTAATGTTCTCGCTGATTACTTATAATTAGCAAGATTCTAGATTCATTATTGATGAAAAGTCCAAAGTAATCCTAGTCAATAAATGGAAGACCTAAGAGTATTTCTGATTTCAACCAATTTTAAGCTGTGTGTACATGTGTTTTATAGTAGTTTTGTTGATATATTCTTAAAATATCATAAAATCAAGTTTCTTATAAATCTATAATTAAGTAGTTTTTAATCTTACAGTCTTTCACAGATGTTCAACTATTACAAGGATCTAATTTTAGAATATTTTCATCACTCCCCAAAGAAACCCCAAAACTATTAGCAGTTATTGCAATTTCTATTGGAAGCTACTAATCTAATTTCACTTTGTATGTGTGGACTTGCTTATTCTGAATATTTTCTATAGGTGAGATAATAAAATTATATGAGTGTTGAGGGGATGGAGGTTATTTATTTATTTTAGCATAATCTATTGATAGATCATCCAACCTATAGTATGTTACAACACTTATTGTTGAATACTATTTTATAATGTTAGTTTAAAACATTTTATTTACTTATTGGTTGATGGTCACTGGATTATTTCTACTTTTAGTCTATTTAATGTTACTGTAAAGATTTGTGTGCAACTTTTTTGTGTGGGGTACATATTTTTTACTTCTCTTGAAATATATATAAAATAGAGTAGAATTTCTGGGTCATATGATTATTCATGCTTCACAAATTTTAGGAAGTTTAAAAAATTCCACAAAGAACACACCGTTGTACAATCTTAATACCACTATAGGAGAGTTCTAATTTAGCTATCTCCTTGTTCACATTTCTCATTGTCTTTATTTTATTTTAGTGGGTAAAAAATGTTGCAATATGATTTTGTTGTGCATGTCTATGATGACATATGATGATGAAGATTTCTTCATGTTATTATTAGGTATTTGATTATCATTGGGAACTGAGAACATAATTATTGTACTCATAATTTTATTGGGCTGTTTTCTTACTATTTTAGTGGTATTCCTTGTGATACTTGACCTGACTGTATGGGCCCGATGGTTCAGTACTTGGTTGTTGAGGTGGTGCTGCTTCGTGGTCACCAGGTGATGGCTTAGAGAACCAGTGATAGGAATGAAACTCAGTGATAGGAATGAAACTCAGGGTTCTGGGTGCTTGACACACATACCATTTCTTTGTATTATCTCCCTGGTTCTTACTAATGTTGACTTTTGATTGTTGTGTTGTAAAAAGTTGTCTATTCATTTTATTGATATTTATTTTCATTCATTTATTTTACACTGGCACTCATAATTGATAATTTGATGGCATAAAAATTATTTTCTTCTTACTCGTGCTCTTGATGTTATACTTAAAAAAAATTCCCTAACACAAGATTATGAAAATTCACTCTATGTTTATAGCAGTTTTATCATTTCAGTCATTTCAATTTTCTTGGTTTGTTTTTTTGGGGCCACGCCTGGGAGTGCTCAGGGTTTACTCCTGGCTTTGTACTCAGGTCTTATATCTGACAGGCTCAGGAACCCATACGGTGTCAGGGACTGCACCCTGATCAGCCATATGCAAGGCAAATATCCTACCCATTGTTTTGTCACTCTGACCTTTATTTTAGTTCTTCACACTTAAAAGCTGTGCTGCATTGAAATAATATTGCTTCAAAAACTGACAGGTACAGAATGATCTCTCTCATATGTGGGATATAAAGAAGCATAGTAAGAAAAATGCCCAAAAGCAACAGAATCTGAGAATTAATCTACAGAACTGAGGTTATCGGGGACTGTGTGGTGTTGGCAGGATAAGAAATTGGGAACGGGACAATGGATGGAACAGTGGTGAAAGGAATTAGACACTGGTGGATGGTGTGGTAATAAAACTCTAGCATCAAGCCATACTGTTTACAATATTGTAAATCACTGCCTAATAATAAAAAATTGAAATAAAAATCTTAAAATTAATTTCTGTTCTTAATAATATAGGCTTAGATTATTTCTAACCATTTTGTCTTTTAAAAAGTTACAGAGCTTCTTTTTTTTTTTTTTTTTTTTTTCTTTTTGGGTCACACCCAGCAATGCTCAGGGGTCATTCCTGGCTGGCTCTGCACTCAGGAACTACTCCTGGCGGTGCTCAGGGGACCATATGGGATGCCGGGGATCGAACCCAGGCCAGCATGGGCCGGCCACGTGCAAGGCAAAGGCCCTACCGCTGGGCTATCGCTCCGCCCCTAAAAAGTTACAGAGCTTCTAAGGTACTTTAGTACTTTCTGTTTGGTGAAGTATTGCTTTATTCATTTTTCTTCTCTACTATGTAAGATTGCAACTGGGTCAAGCAAGACCAAAACCTTTGATCAGTTTATAAACTTTGCCATTGCAAATTTTTTCTTGCTTTTGTATCTCCATTTATACTCAACTTTAAAGTAAAATTATACTAGGCTCTATGACTTACAGTATTGAAACTGGCAGGGTTGCATGCCAGAAACATTCCAATGCCACAGCCTCTAGCAATGAGTTTCCCTCCATCGTGTCCCGGCGCTCCCTTCATTTAATTTCTCACCCCGCTAAATGATAAGCTTCCTATTACAGACCAGTTCTCAGTTTCTATTGTCTTTGAGTAGGATATCATTCTATTTCGGTCCCACTGAAAAATTTCACTTAGCATGTTATGTTTTAGATATAGCAAAAAATGTGCATGATTTTCTTTTATTTTTCTTATAACCAAGTAGTATCCACATGTATATGTACTGTAGTTTCTTTATCGAGTCATCAATTCTTTGACACTGGGGCTGTTTCCAGATTTTGGCTTTTGTGAATAGTGCTGCAATAAACATAGGATTGCAAACGTTTTTCTGCATAAAGTTTTTTGGGCCGTTGGGGTAAATGCTGAGGCCTGGAATTGTTGGATCATATGGGACATCAATTTATATTTTTGTGAAGGATTGTTTCCAGAAATATTGGACCAGTTGACATTCCCACGGAAGTGGCGAATATTCCGCTTTCCGATATCTCTGACAACACTGATTATTTTGAATCTTTATGATGTGAGCTACTGTGAGATGATATCTATTGTTTCATATGCATTTCCCCGATGATTAGTGATGCCTAGCACTTTTCATGTGTCTTTTGACAATACATATTCTGGCAGAGGCAGCCTCAAGCCTAGGAGACACAACACAACCCCAACTTCAAGAACCCAACCCCATCCCTGCTCCAGAGAAGCTATGGGTGTCAGTACCTGCTTCTGGCATTTCCTTAGGTGAGCACCACCAATGGGCCAACTGTCATTCAGAAGCAGCCTGGAGCCTGGAGCCTGGGGGGGATACCATGACCCCATTCCAAAGTCCCCAACCCAGTCCCCACTATTCTTAAACTTGAGTGAAAAAACAGCTAATTATTACCTTATGTTTGCCACTGGGATCTCTGTTGTGTAGTTCAAAATACCAGTGATATTAGTTGAGGCAGATAGAAAGGTTAACATATTAGAACACTAGCCATTTTCTCATGCTTAGATTTTATGTTTTTGGGCATGTCATTTAAAGATGCCTGTACGAATTATTAATATAAAAGTGTGATTATTTCAAAGGTTTTTAAGGGTTTAAAATTACCCTGTTCATTTATCTATGTATTCTAACTTTAATTTTTCTTTTTTAACTACTTTGTTCACATGTTTAAATATCCAGTTGGTGGTAAATTAGGAAAACAGCATTGAAATTGTTTGGCTACTTTGAACAGTGTTTCGTGGATATAGCCCTCACAAAATGACTGATAATCTTTTTTTTAAGTATTTTATTATACCACCGTGAAATACACAATTACAAAGATGTTCATATTTGGGTTTTGGTCATACAGAGTTCCAGCACCCATCCGTCCACCAGTGCCCATCTCCCACCAGCAATGTCCCTGGTTCCCTCCCCCTCCCTCAGCCAGCCTCCATGGCAGGTTCTTTATTTCTTTCCCTTTCTCTCTATCTCTTTCTCTTTTCCTTCCCTTCCAGATTGCGGATTACACAACATACATCAAAGGGTTCTCATGTGTATCTTTTTGCCTGTATTTAATGCTAAGTTCTAGGTTGGTATTAGTACTTTTGATAATTAGCACATTGTTCCATTTTCTGTCTTACCTAGCCTCTGACTCCCACACGTTTGTGATAAATTCCACCTTTGACAAAACCTCCTGATACATGTTTCACTTAACCTTGGATATTGGTATCATAATATATACATATATATTTATGTCATGCAAATAAATGCAATGACTGATAATCTTCTAACATCAAATTTTCCATCTGAAAATCACAAAATTTCTTTTGTACTCCAATGATACTTTGTAGAGGACATATAAATTTAAAGTAGCTTTATTTTTAATGCTATTACTAAAGTATTGGTTTCTTCTTTAATCAAACCTTCATATCATATAATTCCATTTTATTTCCATACTAAATGCTTTGGAATTTTATTTTAAAAAGTGTTATTTATTTTATAGTTTAAAAATTATATTTTTTATAAATGAATATTCTAGATGGGTCTCTAAAATACATTTAATATAAAATACCATTAAATATAGATTTAATAAAGTTAGAGTATATATTAAAATATGAATTCCACATGTGTCTTACTTTATTTCTCATAGAATATTGCAAAATATGTGTCCTAAATTTTGCTTAAACTGCTTAAAGGCCTTTATTTGATAATCATTTACCCTTTTAAGTCAGCATTTGTAGCAAAATAGAAATGAATGTCATAGAATTATACTTATTAAGCCTATTATACCACACATAATCATTTATATAAATGTTTATAGAAAAGGATTTTTATACATTCAAAATACTAAGCCTGAAAGTATGTGATTTTTATTAATTTCTAGAATTATTTCAGAAATTTTAAAAATAATGACTATAAATAATAATGACTTTCTTCAGTGAAATACAAAATAATGATAGAAGTAATATCAAGGCAATGTTTTCCTCCCTCCTCATTTCAGAATTAATATTTCTACTTTTTTCCATCTAAAATCAGAAAATTCAAATGAGGTACATACAACTTAGTTGCCTCATAATTTGCAATGGAAAGTAGGATTATCTCAATATATTTTTAACCAGGGTGGTTGCAGACATACGAATGCCAGTCTACAAACTGTTATGTGTTCCACTATATTTGGTCCAGACTGTACCAAAATAGGCTTTTTTAGTGCACACATACACACATTTGCACACATGTACAATAGTAATTGCAATGTACATAAAGCCTGTCAAAGCTCCAATTTTCAATATTCCAATGAATATCAAAAGAGTCCAGTATTTCTGACTTTGACAAATTGCAGATGAGGTTTTATTCATTAAGAGGGGCTGCTAATGTTTATTTAAATGCAATTTACTGTTGCATTATTGATTAGCTACTGCAAAATTATCTTACAAGAAGCACGTGTGGCAAGAAGATTTCAGGTTGAGGCGGATTTATCTAGGGAAGGCCTGTAGGCTTGATTTAGGCCCCAGGACATGAGAGTTTTAATTTATCTGGAAAGAAAGGCCTGGTGGAAGGTTTGCTTTGTTTGCATTTAGACAGCAGATGAAAGGGGTTTTGATGTTGAGCTGGGAGAAAATGGCTGCCACTCTTGTTATTCACGCAGAGAATTCAGCAAAAGAAAAAAATCTATTACTCAGGCAAGATAAAACAAGCCCTTTCTTACCCTCAAATCATTTTTTTAAAATCAAATATGTGTCTTGTTATCTTCCAAAGAAGAAATAAAAAATTAAATGCTGCAATATATCTAACATCTTAAACAATATCCCATATTGCATTTATTACTAACCCTTCATTTTCTGCTATGGTTCTGTGTATTCTTTAGTGAAGTCATTGTGTCTGAAGTATGTAAAGATGGGAATATAGTTTAAAAACAACCAAGTTGAACATTTTAATGAAAAGCAACAAAACTTTCATATGTTCTTTTTTGAAAAGAAGCAATAGAGTCAAAGTCTGTTAGACATCCTAATAATATGTTATTGAGCCTTCAAGGTAGACACATTTGTCCTCAAAATAAAGCCTTTTCTTCATACTTATTTTAGCTTAATCACCATGAATATATTAATGAGTAAGACAAAGCCATAGGGTCTGCACTTGTAACTTAGTGAAGAAAGTGTTTATATTTATGTATACAAAAGACTCACAACTGGATAAAATTTAGCTAAAATGAAGAAAATGACTACTAAGAAAATTTGTGATTTTTTTTAGATGGAAAATGTCAATATAATATAGTGGTCCCTAAGTTTATTTGGCCCTACTGTCCCCTTTTCAAAATATAAATTAGCCATTGCTTCCCTGGACATCTCTCTAGAAGGAACAAACAGAAAGTGCCCCCTAATTGCACCGAAGGCTACATCAACCTTCTGAATTAAATACCCATTTTGGGAAACACTATTCCATTCTAATCGCTTGATTACATATATTAGAGAACAACAGAACCATCATGCTTGTGCCCAGACACTGACGATATAGTTTTAGTTCATATCATAGTTATTGACCTGTTTTGTACCTAAGTCTAGAGCAAATTTGTAATTTGTGAAATCAATTTTTTAATTATTTGAATCTAAAGAAATAAATTTTGTGATAGTAAAACTAATAACCCTTATATTTTGGAGGCCAGTTTTTGGTTTGGCATTCCAAAAAGTTTCATGATAATTATTTGAAAATATGTCAACAAACAAGAAGAATTAGAAAATACCTCAAGTTATCAGAAAAATATATAAACTGGATTTCAGCATGCAGTGATAACGTCAATCTCTACTCTGAAATGTTATCATTCAGGAGACATTTCAGCTGGCTTATTATTATTCTATAAAAACCAATTTGTAGCAGCATTCTGCATTGAAAAAGAAATAGAAAAATACTTTCTCCATGTGATTTGGGGCCACAAATGAGAGTGACAGCAACAAGAATTATGTTTTCCTTTGGGCTTTATGCCACTGGAAATGCAATGATGATGACTGAGTATCAATTCTGACAACCTGAAGGTTAATTACTTACCCTATTTTTCTAGTCTGCCAGAAGAGGATAGTGCTATGCATTTATTTACAGAAGTCTGAATTATTTGCTATTCCTTAACTTTGACTCGTAATAATGCAATGTTAATGACTTCATAATTGTTTTTATATACAAATCTTAATTTGTTTATGTGTAATTAATTTTCACCTTTATTTTTTATCTTCATAGAGGTACTTGCCATTGATTTTCTTTTATCTTCTTGACTAATAAAGCATAATGCTTTATCAGAATAAGAGTGATTAAACAGTAAAGAATGCTAGATGTTATGTGGTCCATGTACAAATACACTAGCATATCATTTCATTAAAAATATGGAAAAAATGTGATTTGTTTTTCCAAGGGTGATTTTGATATATATTTGGCCTACGAAGGATAGCCACTGGAGATATGAGATCTAGCAAGGTAATTCTAAGAGAGTTATTTAATATGCTGGAAATAAAATAAGATACATTAAATTAATGACATGTCTTAAACTGTGATTTTATATAAAATGTATTGGTGACTATGACTATGTTTTCAGGATTGATATTTTACTTTTAAAAGCTCTTGGAAGTTTTGTAGAACAAAACTTGCTAGGAGGAAAATATCAAAAGGACTCTCTAAATTATGGAATAAAATTTGTTAGATCTAAGAAGCACTGGTTAATGGAAATTAAGTAAAGTCTGGCTTGTGGATTTTATGGAGTACTATCACGATAAAGAGGTACAGTGCAGTCTTTAGTCTGAGGCATTGGTTTGATCCTATGTACCCGTTCCTAGTCAGCAGAGCCTCACTCAGATAGAACACGCTGTTGCATGATTTTTAGACTTCTGTTTTCCTAATACTTGCTTAGATTATTTCCAATTTTAATTTTCTGGTAGTATAATTTCCACTGTGGTGAATATTCTTGAACATGTGACCTCACACACAAGCATCTACATCTAAAAAGAGAATGGCTGAATTTTAGAATAGAGACATCATTGACTTTACATTACAACCTGAGGTTAGTTTTACAAAGTGGCATATTAGTTTAAATTCCTACTCCTAGTATAATTTGCCACACTCACTTTTGTTGTCAACCTTTAATTTGCCAAACTGGTGGGTGTGGAATAAATCTTATTATGGTTTTAATTTGCTTTTTTCTTAATTACTAAGAGATTAAATGCCTTTATTAGTTTATTGGGCATATTCTTGTTCTCTGAAGTCTATGCTCATGAATTTTTCCCATTTTTATTTTTCTTTTACTTTTTTGTTTATTCCCATTCATTTATTTATTATCAATTATTGAACTTAAGAGGATTTTTAGGGACTACACATACATGTTCTGCACATACTTTATCAGTGTTATAGTATACAAGCCAGCATATCTAAAGTCATACTGTTCACTTTTGATGCTATTTATTATTTTACATGCTAGTTTGTGGACAGGACTAATGCTGGAATAGTGGGGGGAATGATCCATTCCTCCAAAATCTTACATGGAGATACGTGATAATAGATGAAAGTCACCACATGAGTACTTGGGAAAGTAAATCCTGGATGTTTGCTGACTTCTAGCTTTCCCTTAAGGTCCATTGCTTTTTGACTTCCTTTCTTGGCTACCCAATTTCTATTGTGCCTAAAATGGTGAACTCATTTAGAGGTAGAAAGAAGCATAAAGTATGTATTCTTATCCCACTTGGTGGTTTATATATTCACTTCCATTATCTTGTCTTAAGGACAGAAGCTCATAATTTTAATGTAGTCACATTCATTATGCATTCTATTTATGACTTTGATTTGTTTTCCTCTTGTTTAAGAAATTCTTTACTGTGAGGTCAGAAAGCTATATTCCTATATTGCTTTCTATAAGTTTTATTGCCCTGTTTATTACATTTAAATTTTTAATGTGCCTGGAATTGATTTTTGTGTGAGATATAAGTCAAAGGTCCATTTTAATAGAAACATCAACAAAAATATAAAAAATATGCCTGATTTATATATCAATTTAGAAAAAATGCTTCAATTATGTAGTCTTCCAATAAAATATGTGACATACATCTATTTGTAAACATTCATCATATATTAGAGTTTAATGGTATATTTTCTGTTAAATATTTTAGCGTAATATTTGATATTAAAACAGATGCATTTAAAAATTGTAGTTTCGAATTTTCCTTCTGAAAAATGTAAATAAAATTGATTTTGGCATAATGACATTTTTTAATTCAGGAAGTTTGATAATCCTTTCTAGTGGCATTCAAAATAATTATCTGGAAAATAATTTAATCTGTATATAACAACAAGGACAGTTCTGGTTCTTTTTCATAATTCCAACTTATTTTTTAACATATTTTCTGTTAGGATTGACAGTGCTATTGAACAGGAGATATAAGTAGGCATCTTGCCCTTTATCTCTCAAGAATTACTATGAATTGGCTAGAGAGATCAGTGGGTAAGGTACTTGCCTTGCATGTGGCCAGTGAGGGTTTGGTTCCAGGCATTCCTATTATACCCTGAGCACTAGTAGGAGTAGACTCTGAGTACAAGCCAGGAGTAACCCCTGAGCATTTTCAGGTATGATCCAAAAGCCAAAAAAAATGGACTATTAACTAAGATATTTAACTCAGGTTTTGAATAGTAGTTTTTTATATCAGATATAAACATATACTTTTGTTAACTCATTAATAAGATCAATTATATTAATTTGCATTTATAATACTAAGTAGCTTCCCCCTCCCTGGGATAAACTCAGCAAATAACAACACTTTAAACTTTTTTATCATAGGTTTACATTAGGATCTTTTATTTTTTCTTTATTATACCTTTTCTTCTTCATTCTTTGTTATTGCTGTATTTTCTTTCTATAACCTAATCCGGACTTCTCTCTCCTCAGACCTCCCCCCAGCAGACCAGCCTATCAGCGCCCGGCTCATCGAGTTCCACCCTGCAGCAGTCTTTCTTAAATCCGGCTCAGGTATGCCGGTCCAGAGACTCACAGACATGGGGCAGAGCTGCTACTGGCTCTCCCCTGTGACCAGCCACTCACGAGGTGTCCGGGAGGGGATGGTGGGTTATAGCCCTGGCCCACCATCCCAGCAGAGCCTCACAACAAGCCAGACGACCTCCCACTCCATGAGGGCCTCCATTTTCCACATCGGACTTCTCTCTCATCAGACCTCCACCCAGCAGACCAGCCTATCAGTGCCCGACTCGGCGGGCGCTTGCGGCCGCGTGGTTCATCAATAAATGCTGGGCTTAGAGATGCCTACAAGAGTACGCTAACTGCACGGCAGAGCCTGGCAAGCTACCCGTGTTGTATTTGATATATATGCCAAATACCAGTAACAATTATAGAACTCATTCTGGAATGGATTGAGGCTCTTTATGTTCCTGGAGCAAGCAGATGCCTTGGGCTCTACTAGCATGAGACAGGACATATGGAGATGTTACTGGGGCCCGCTCGAAAGCAAATCGATGATGAACGGGAAGACAGTGATACAGTGATAGACAGTGATAACCTAAGTCTATTCTTAACTCACTAATTTTCAGTACTCCTTATAAATGTAAGGACCTCCTTTGCCTTGGGGCCGGAATGGAGTACAGTGGGTAGTATTCACCCCATATGGTCAAGCAAGCCCTGCCAGGAGTTATCCCTGAGCACAAAGCCAGAATTCAGCCCTGAACACAGCCAGGTTCCCCCTGCCTCCCCAGGTGGATAGAATTCTATGTTTAAACACCAATTTAGCAGTATTAAGAAAATTTTTATAATAATTTATTTTAAGGTTACTTCCGAAATTTTATCTACTTAGACCATTCACTAAAAATGTTTTTAATTTGCAAATTATTTAAAATAAAAGTTTTAGCTATTTTTACTTATTCTAACTTTTGTTCTTTTGTGAGCAAATATAATGTGTTAACTAATATTTTTAAATGTTTAAATATTGATATAGTTTGTGGCTTGCTTTAGTAAAAATTCAAATAATAAACTTTAGAATAGAGAACAATCACAAATGATATATGTGATTAAATTATGTAGTTTTCAATTTAGGGATGAATACTCTATATATAGCAAAAAATAACAGATGTTGCTTATTTAGTTTCTTTTTTCTTTTTGTTTTGGGGTCTCACCAAGTGATACTCAGAGGTCACTCCTAGCTCTGTGATCAGGAATTACTTCTAACTCAGAAGACCAAATGGGATGCTGGAGATTGAACTCAGGTTAGCTGCATGCAAGGCAGTCACCTTACCTGCTGTATTATATGGTTCAAGGATGCTGCTTTTATTATATTTTTAATAAGTGTTACATATTTCTTAATTATTTGAATTTTATTGTTTTTTGGATTGCACTCAGCAATGGTCAGAGTTTACTCCTGGCTCTGCACGTAGGGATCACTCCTGGTGTGTTTGTGTGACTATATGGGTTACTGGGGATTGAACCTGGGTTGGCCACCTGCTAGGCAAGAACTCTACCTGGTATGCTATTGCCTGCATATGATATTTTTATTAATTTATTTTATCTATTATATACTTTAGAAATTTCATGAAAACCTTCAATGATACTGTGGAATTGTCCAATTGTCATTAGCATTACCATCATTTTCACTTTACTGTTTGATACAGATATGGGGCAGAGATGCTACTGGCTTTCACTGTGCCCAGCCGCTCATGAGGTGCCTGGGAGGGATGGCAGGTTCTAGCCCTGGCCCGCCACCCCAGCAGAGCCTCACAGCAAGCCAGACGACCCCCACTCCATGAGGGACCTCCATTTTCCACATCTGGACTTCCTCCTCTTCAGAACTCCACCCAGCAGACCAGCCTATCACAGCCCAGCTAGCAAGGCCGCAAGCGGCCACGGTTCATCAATAAATGCTGGATTTTGAGATGACTACAAGAGTATGCTACCCATATGGCAGAGCCTGGCAAGCTACCCGTGTCGTATTTAATATGCCAGATACCAGTAACAATTATAGACCTCATTCCCATGACCTGATGGAATGGTTTGAGGCTCTTTATGTTCCTGGAGCAAGCAGGTGCCCTTGGGCTCTACCTGCATGAGACAGGTCATATGGAGATGTTACTGGTGCCTGCTCGAGCAAATCGAAGATGAACGGGAAGACAGACAGTGACAGTTTGAAATTATTTGCAGTTATATTCAATAAACTGTATTATTAACAAATGCATATTTATTCGAGTCCTTGCAGGGTCACACACAGCAATGTGATGGGAC
This sequence comes from Cryptotis parvus, assembly GCA_021461705.1. NCBI lineage: Eukaryota > Metazoa > Chordata > Mammalia > Eulipotyphla > Soricidae > Cryptotis > Cryptotis parvus. Next base: position 89,419 of record JAJIBD010026957.1, read on the forward strand.
AGTGTCACACAGGAGTTGCTCCTCAAGTACCCTGGGGAACCATGAGTGCCCCAGATCAAACCCAGGACATAATATGTATGACATATGCTCCACTACTTAATCCATATTCCCATATTTCAACAATAATAACTGATTTCTAAAGTTTAATTCAATTTAAATATTTCTTGAAGTAATGTTGATTCACATGACTGCATATATTTTAACAATATAATCTCTCCATCTCTCCAAAATATAAGTACTGTACTTTCCCCACCCAAATACCAGTATTCTTCGACCTCCATTCACCATTTCAACCCCTTCTCTTCTCATCTCTAGTAACTTAAGTTTAGTTAGAGTATAAGTGTTAGTTTTCATTGGCCTTGTCTGTTTCTTTGTTTCAATGGAATGCAAATAGCATTTCACTGAGTATATGAACCACATGTTTAAAGCATTTATTGAGTCATTGTGATTTACAATAGTATTAATGATAGGGTTTCATTCACACAATGTTTCGATGCCAACTTACACATATATACACACACATATATTTATATTTTACAATTACTTATATCCCATTGTGTACTTATGCAATAGTTCTTTTTTTTTGCATGACATGGGGAGAGCCCCTAAGTAGTACCTTTATGAAATACTTACCTAGATTTTGAACCCTTTGATTCAGTGCTCAGGCTGGGCAAATGATTCTACTTATGTGTAGTCATCCGTGGACAACCAGGACTACACTGTTCAATGCTCAGTGCAAATGCCCATGGTTCCACCTAGGGCCTACTACATGCCAGGCATGCACTCCAGCCCTATGAGTTTTCCCCCTAATTCTGATATACCTTCTTTAGCCAGTCATCTCTCCATAGGCACTTAAGTTGTTTACAGATCTTGGCAATTGTAAATAATGCTACAGAAAACATGAAGGTGCATATATTTTTTGATTAGTATTTTTATATTGTTAAGTAAACACAATAGTGCTAAAACTAGATCATATCAAAAGTTTTATTGAAAAGTTTTCATGTTGTCTTCTATTATGCCTATTTATAGTTAACCAACAATGGATGGGGGCTCCTTATCTCTATTACCTATCCAGTATTTACTCTCTATCATTGAGATAATGGCCATCTCAATATGTGGAGTGATCCCTTAATGTGATTTTTAATTTGCATATCCCTATTAATGACAGATACATGGGGCAGAGCTGCTTCTGGCTCTCCCTGTGCTCAGCTGATCATGAACTATCTGGGAGGGAAGGTGGGTTCTACCCTGGCCCGCCAACCCAATAGAGCCTCACAAGAAGCCAGAGGAACCCCCCACACCATGAGTGTCGCCACTTTCAACATCCAGTCTTCAAGATCATCAGAGCTCCACCCAAGAGCAAAGTCATCTCAAGCACTGCTCGTCAGAGTCCCACCCTACAGCAAATCCTACTTCAAGTCCAGGTATCGTGAACCAGAGACATAGATACACAGGGAAGAGCTGCTACAGCTTTCCCTGTGCTCAGCTGATCATGTGGCATCTGGGAGGGAAGGTGAGCTCTAGCCCTGGCCCGCCATCCCAATAGAGCCTTGCAAGAAGCCAGAGGAGCCCCCACACCATTAGGGCCGCCATTTTCAACATCTGGACTCCACATCGTCGGAGCTCCATCCTAGATAAAAACCAATCTATCCCCATTTATGGTTCATCAGTAAATACACAAAATGAGAGTCTACTACTGAGAACATACCACCCAAACGGCAGAGCCTGGCAAGCTACCCGTGTTGTATTGATATGCCAAAAACCAGTAACAATTATAGACCTCATTCCCATGACATGAAGGTTTGAAGCTCTTCATGTTCCTGGAGTGAGCAGATACCCTTGTGTTGGAGGACAGGTTTAGCTAATCTAGAAGCTTTGTTGTTCTGCCAACTCCTAGCTTAATCTATTTAAGCCAAGGCTCATTCTAATGAGACCTGTCTTCTATCTAAACACTGCTAGAGGGTGTGGCTGTTACAGAAGTCACCTTGATTGAATAACTTCTGACTTATACATTTACTAAGACTTCTATGGTTTCTAGATTGGGCACAGCTCCTCTTTAAACCCACCGCACCCAGAGTGGGACAGTTAGAATTTACCAGGAGACTACCACCCTGGCTACGTTGAGACTAGAGGAAGACTATAGGAAGGATCATACTAGTTTGCTCTAAGCAGGCGAGTGTGACCCTTTCAGTACACGAGAACAAGATACTCAGAATCACCCTGGTGCAGATAATAATAAGAAGGACCTTGTGGGTACCATCTAGATTACATGAAGCTCATGAAGTTAAGATGTATTACTTTATACCAGCCCTCTCTCTCTCCAGTGTTTTACATAAGAGATAATCTTGGGATTAGTCCTTGGTGTAACCTTTGTTTATACCTGCAATAGGGTGTGGCACTATACTCTGTTTAGAGTTATTTGTTGACACTACCCTCCCTGAATACTTTGGTGTATATAAGGGGCTCACTTTGGACTTTGGGCCTTTTAGCTTTTGGCTTTGGCTCCTGTGGTTTTGGCTCCCTCTGCCTTTTGCTTTTGGCTTTTGGCTTTCTGCTCTTTGGCCTTTTGCTCCTTCTTCTGGGTAGGACTCAGCTCGGGTGAGATCCTCTCTCTTTGGTTGGAGACTTAGGCTCTTTTGTATGGTCTAAGTTTGGACCAGAGCTAGAGTTTGTTCATTATATTGGATTGCTGTGGAAGAGCTTTTGTACTATTAAAAGCCTTTTTTGAACTCACCGGACTTGTGAGTTTTCATCTGTTCTCCCGGCGTCCTCAAAGGTAGAAGAAAACTTCTGCCCTGACACTGTCGGAGACCCTGGTGTGTTCCCAGACACTCTTGGGCACTCTAGCATACGACAGGACATATGGAGTTGTTACTGGTGCACACTCAAGCAAATCGATGAACAATGGGAAGACAAGTGATACAAGTGAACCCTATTTTTTTTTTTGTGTCTCACCCGGCAATACTCAAAGGTTACCCCTGGCTCTTCGCTCAGGAATTACTCCTGGCGGTACTCAGGGGACCATATGGGATGCGGAAGATCGAATTCAGGTCGGCCATGTGCAAGGCAAATGCCCTCCCCGCTGTGCTGTCACTCGGGGCCCACAAGTGATCTCTATTAATAAAAAAGGATGAACATCTTTTGTTATATATAGAAATATAGGTGGCCACCTATAGACATATAGGTGGTCATGTTCTACTGGCCATCTATATGTTTCCTTTGGAGAAATCATTTGATCACTTGTTCACTCACTTGATATCCCGTTATTCATCGATTTGTTTGAGCAGGCACGCGCTTTGGAGAAATATCTATTCAGAATGTTTGCACATTTAAAATTGTTTTATTTGTTTAGTTTTTTTTAGTTATTTGAATATTTTGAATATTGCCTCCTTTTAATGGTACAATGTATGAATATTATGTCCCATTCATTAGGATAGCTTTTCATTTTGATGAAAATTTCTTCTCCTCTGCAGGAATTTCTTTAATACATGTAAAATATAGTCCAATTTGTTGACTTTACATTTTTTATTTGACATTGTTGTTGAGTTACAAACAACTCTATGACAATGTTTAGAGCTCCATTATATGATTTCGTCTATGTATTTTATAGTTTTAGGTCTTAGATCAATGTCCTTAATATATCTTGAGTTAATTTTTGTGAATGGTGTTTGATTGTGGTTTAATTTCTTTTTTTTGATGTATTATCTAGCTTTCTCAAAATGATGGAAAAGAAGTTCTTTGTTCCATTATTGTAAGCTCCTGAATGCTTTATGTGAATTAGTTGTCTAAGTGTATGTACATGGGATAATTTCTGGCTCTTATTTCTCTTCAATAGGCTTATGTGATATTAGTTTTTAATATTCACTATCACTATCACTATCTTCCCGTTAATCATCTATTTGCTAGAGCGGGCACCAGTAATATCTCCATATGTCCTGGCTCATGATAGGAGAACCCAAAGGCATCCGCTTGCTCCAGGAACATAAAGAGCCTCAAACCATTATATTAGGTCATGGGAATGACCTAATATAAATGTTACTGGTATTTGGCATATCAAATACGAGCAGCTTGCCAGGTGCTTGCCGTGATAATATTCACTATTATAACTTTTAGTAGGACTTGAATTTGGGGAACATGACATCCCATCTTCTCATTTATAGCCAAAGAAACAGAACCCGGGAGCTACTCTACATAACTGAACTTATATGCAAGAGAATAAGAGCTTGAGAAGAGGAGGAAAACTGAGACAATGCTGAAGGAAGCAAACACTCTGGTAAAGCTTGTGGTGTTGGAATATCGTAAACATGAAACCTATTATTTAACAATACTGTAAATCAAAGTGCCCCAAATTTTTTTGATGGAGGTGTAGGTATAACATATGATATATTACATATTATATTTAATATAATACACTATACATATAGTATACTATATATTGTTTTTATATATAATATATTTATGACAACAGCATAATTTACAAAGTGTTCATAATATGGCTGTTTCAGGCATTCAGTGTCTAACACAAATTCCATCATCAGTGTGACTTTCCTTTTACCAGTCTTCCCAGTTTCTAACCCACCCCAAGCCTTAGCAGGCACATAAACATTGCTTCTTAAAGAAAATAGCAAGAGAAACTATTAAAAATGAATCAATAAAAGTCAATGTGTGATAATTGTTATATCTCAAAATGGTATTATTAAAGTCATCTGAGGATTTACTAAGTTGGTGGTAATAGGTGAGTCATTTATTTATTTATTTATTTTAACATTTTATTATACCACCGTGAGATATACAATTACAACGTTGTTCACGCTTGGGGTTTCGGTCACATGGTGTTCCAGCACCCCGCCCTCCACCAGTGCCCCTCAGCCACCACCCATGTCCCCAATTCCCTCCCCTCCCACATCCCGCCTAAATGGCAGGTTCTTTATCTCCTCTCCTCTCCCTCTCTCTCTCTCCTCCTTCTCCCACACATTGTGGGTTGCACTACGTACACTTAGAAGCCATCATTTGCATTTTTTGTCTGTATTTAATGCTCAGTTCTATGTTAGTATCAGAACTTTAGACATTTATTCACTCATGTTCCTTTCTCTATCTAAACCAACCTCTGACTCCCACACGCTTGTGGTAATTTCCACTTTTGGTAAGATCACCTAGTATATTTATGTCATGCAAATAAATGCAGTCATTCTATGTCTCTCTCTTTCCTTCTGACTAATTTCACTCAACATGATTCTTTCCATATCCATCCATTTATAGCAAAATTTCATAACTTCATTTTTTCTGACAGCTGCATAGTATTCCATTGTGTAGATGTACCACAGTTTCTTTATCCAGTCATCAGTTCTCGGGCATACTGGTTGTTTCCAGGTTTTGGCTATTGTGAACAGTGCTGCTATGAAAATAAAAGTGCGGATTGTGTTTCCGCTGTGCGTTTTGGCTTTCCAGGGTATATTCCCAGGAGCGGTATGGCTGGGTCAAAGGGGAGCTCAATTTCTAGTCTTTGGAGGAATGTCCATATTGTTTTCTAGAAAGGTTGTACAAGTCGACATTCCCACCAACAGTGTATGAGAGTCCCCTTTTCCCTAGGTGAGCCATTTAAGTTACTGTTTTCACTACTTGATTTTGGTGGTTTTCAACACAACATTCTCATCCTATTTTTTATGCTGCTACTGGGTTATTTATATATCTCAAACATCTACTGGGTTCTTTATATATCCCACACATAAGAAAGATCATTTGTATCTATCTGTCTTTTTTTCTTCTGAATAATGCCACTCAATATGATCCTGTTCAGATCCATCCATGTAGAGACAGATTGCATTATTTATCTTTTGTATAGCTAAGTAGTATTTCATTTTTTGTGTATATATATATGTATATATGTATATCTCATAGTAATTTTTATCTTGTCATTTTTTTTGTATACTTGGGATTCTTTCATCACTTGGCTATAGTGAATAGTGCTGTAGTAAAAGTAGAAGTGCAAATGTTTTTTTTGGAATAGTGTTTTTGGCATAGTGGCAGATACCAAGAAGTAGAATTGCATAGAGATGTTCAATTCTTAATTTTTTCTGAGAAGTGGCCATGTTGTTTTCTAGAGATTGAACCAGTCAGTATTCCCAACAGTAGTTCTTTTCCCCCCCTACATAGATACCAACACTGATTTTATTCTTTTTGATGTGTTTCAGACTGATTGGTATGAGATGATAGCTCTCTGCTGGTTTTAATTTTAATTTCCCTCATGATAAGTGATGTAAAGCATTTTATTTTTTTCATATGCCTATTGTCCATCTGTATGATGTATTTGAGGAAGTGTTTGCTCATCTTTTATCCCCAATTTTTGATGAGGATATTGTTGCCATTAAGTTTTGTTAATGTGGGCTGGGGTGATAGCACAGCGGGAGAATGTTTGCCTTGCACACGGCCGACCCGGGGTTCAATCTCTGGCATCCCATATGGTCTCCCAAGCACTGCCAGGAGTAATTCCTGAGTGGAGAGCCAGGAGGAACCCCTGAGCATTGCTGAGTGTGACCAAAAAAAAAAAAAAATGTTTTGTTAATGTTTTATATATCTTTGATATTAATTTTTGTCAGATAAGTGGTGGGAAATATTTTCTCCCAGTTTATGGGGTATCTTTAGATTCTAGTCATCATTTCTTTTGTAATATAGAAGCTTCTTAATTTGATGTAGCCCATTTGTTTATTTTTGCTTTCATTTATTTGGCCAGTGGCACTGGGCCATTGAAGATACTTCCAGATTCATTGTCATAAGGTATTCTTTGTATGTTTTCTTTAATATAATTTATGGATTTAGGGCCAGATCGATAGCCCAGCAAGGAGGGCATTTGCCTTGCACGCAGCTGGCCTGCGCCAGCTGGGGATTGATCCCGGCATCCAATACGGTCCCCTGAGCACTGCCAGGAGTAATTCCTGAGTGCAGAGCCAGGAGTTACCCCTGAGTGTCACGGGTGTGACACAAAAAAGCAAAAAAAAATATTATGAATTTAAGTATGAAGTTGAATACCTTCACTTTTGTTTATTTTTTCCTTAGGTGTTGGTGCATTCCAAATAAATTTTATGATTTTTTTGTTTTATTACTGTGAAAAATATTATTTGGCTTTCAATAGGGTTTACATTTAGTTTGCATATTCTTTAGTTAATCTAACTACATCAATGGTATTAATTTTACATAAGTATATATTTCATCTTCTTGTATCTTTTCTTTTAATAATGTCTTTTAACAAGACATAGATGTCCTTTATTTGTACTTAAAGCATTAAACCAACCAGCCAAAGAATGACTGGATTTGGGGACAGTAGATATGAACTCCTGTTGTTAAGGGAAAAATAAAGGAGTCAAGAAAGTTTTTTTTAAAAACCCCAAACTCTAAAGATCTAGGTTGTAATAAAGACCCAGACTTAAGTTCTTAAAGAGATCTGAAGATAGAAGTTGTCAAAGTATTTTTTTTATCCAAAAGTCAAGACAAAATAAATAATCCCTTAGCTAACAGAAGTCAACCAGTTTTGAGTGATTGAATGAAAGATCACTTTCAGTAATATATTTTCATGAATTCTATACTCATTAGTTTAAATTTATTCCGAGGTACTTAATTCTTTCTTCTAGTTTATGGGACATATCTTGCAGTGCTCAGGCATTATACCTTGCTCTGAAGCCAGAATCACTCCTGCTGGTTCTCAGGGGAGTATATGGGTGCTGGGGATTGAACCCATGCTGTTCATATGTGAGACAAGTGTCCTATCTGCTGTACTATTGCTCCAGTGTGGTACTTAATTCTATTTTGCTGTGAATAAAACTGGGGTTGTTTTCCTGACTTTTTCCTTAGGCTAGTTTAGTTTGTGTGTACATAGAATTGCAACATGTTTTTATTGATAAATTTCTTTGTAGCCTGGCATTTTATTCATGTTACTCTAGTAGCTCATAATTATAGTTTTTTAGATTATATATACATCTTTATAAATTTATATAGTCAACTGCCAATACTTATAAATTTAGTTTAATGTTTCTAGTTTATATATTTTTTCTTATACTTTTCTTGTCTTGCTAGTAAAATATTAAATAGTATTTATATTACTCACATGTAATATACTATAATTTACTCATGTTAAACAGTAGCAGTAAAATTAGATAGTCTTTTATTCCCGAACTAAGGAAATGTTTGATATACTATATCAGTGAGGTATACTTCATTGATCTAAATTTCACAAAACTTGTAATTGTTTGATAGGTATGAATAAAAAGCCACATTAAAACAATTCTTCTTAAGAAAAAAAGTCTGCTGTTAAGTCAAGTCAAATAGTTTCTTTCGCTTATTTTTTTTTGCTTTTTTGTCATTAGGGGCTGTGGGGAGAAAGGTGGAGGAAGTTAGTGGATTTTATTTTCTTGATTTTGTTTTGTTTCCAGAAATCAAACCCAAGGTCTTATGTTGGAGGACAGGTTTAGCTATTCTGGGAGTTTTGTTGTTTTGCCCACTCCCAGCTTAATCTACTTAAGTCAAGATTCATTCTAATGAGACTTCTCTTCTATGTAAACACTGCTAGAGGGTGTGGCACTTACAGAAGTCACCTTGATTGAAGAACTTCTGACTTATACATCTACTAAGACTTCTATGTTTTCTAGATTGGGCACAGCTCCTCTTTATACCCACTGCACCCAGCATGGGACAGTTAGAATTTACCAGGAGACTACCACCCTGGCTACGCTGAGACTATAGGAATACTATAGGAGGATCATACTAGTTTGCTCTAAGCAGGCAAGAGTGACCCTTTCAATACATGAGAACAAGATACTCAGAATCACCCTGGTGCAGATAATAATAAGAAGGACCTTGTGGGTACCATCTAGATTACATGAAGCTCATGAAGTTAAGATGTATTACTTTATATCAGCCCTCTCTCTCTCAGTGTTTTACATAAGAGATAATCTCCTTAGTCCTTGGCATAACCTTTGTTTATACCTGCAATAAGGTGTGGCACTACACTTTGTTTAGAGTTCTTTGTTGACATGCCCCTCCCGGTTGGATTACTTTGGTGTATATAAGGGGCTGACTTGAGGCCCCTTCACCTTTTGCCTTTTGGTTCCTCAGCCTTCAGCTTTTGGCTCCCTCAGCCTCGGCTTTTGGCTTTTGGCTTTTTGCTCTTTGGCCTTTTGCTCCTTCTTCTGGGTAGGACTCAGCTCGGGTGAGATCCTCTCTCTTTGGTGGGAGACTTAGGCTCTTTTGTATGGTCTAAGTTCGGACCAGAGCTAAAGTTTGTTCATTATATTAGAGTGCTGTGGAAGAGCTTTTGTACTATTAAAAGCCTTTTTGGAACTGCACTGGACTCTTGAGTTTTCATCTGTTCTCCTGGTGTCCTCGGAGGTAGAAGAGAACCTCTGTCCTGACACTGTCAGGGACCCGCGGCGATTCCCAGACAGTCTTAGATATGAATGAATTGAATCCTACTATAGAACTACATATCAGAATTCTTAGCTGCATTTTCTCAAACTGTTATCAAGCATATTGATCATTTTATTAAGAAATAAAATTTTGATATTAAAGGCAGCAATTTTGCAAAATTGTATATTTAATAGTATTGATTTCCTCATTGATATTCCTTCATAGTTAATGATGATTTCCCTTTGGTATTTCAGGACAGTGTGTCCTATCTTATCTTTCTAAAGTAATATAAATTAATTGTGGATAAATAAAGTATTTGTAAATTGCAAACTATGTTAAATTAAAAATAAAATATAAATGACATTTAAAATACCTCAGTGAGGATTGTGAGATGGAAAACTTAGCCACTATCAAAGTACAGTGTTTGAGAAAGTGATAGAACTACATACTTATTTTAGTAAAGTCTTGTAAAATAACCCTTTACCTAAGTCAGGACTTACTGTAATGGTTATGTAACCCAATCAAATACAGTACAAGCTGGACTTTTGCTCCTGTGATGCATATCTTAAATGTTCTTTCCTATGTTGAATCAATATCTACTACCTTGGAACTAATCTGTTTAACTAGCTTTCTTACTTGTATTATGAAATTTATTGAGTATAAACTATGAAAGGGTATATGTTCAGGTATTATGGATATAATAATAAAGCAGCTACTTTTCAAAAATAATTCTGTACTCTATGTAGGGAGGCAGACAAATAAACAAGTGATGGAGCTGAAGAAGTGCTAATAGAGGTATTCACAGTCTCATTGTGTGAGTGGAATTCTTTGAGCTGTTCATCATGATGTAGTCTCCAGGCTTTTTATCATTATAATAAAAGACTCTTCAGTAAAGGTTGAAGATTTGTTACAAATTGCCTTCTTATGTGAGGTAACTTCTCAGGCATTCAGTTATACTAAGTATGACAATAATTAGGTCCAAGTTACAAGGTGATTTTTAGATAAAAATAGGTAGTAAAGTTTCAATCTTGAGTTATTCATTCAAGATCAGAATATGTATTTGAATACATAAATATAACTTATAAACATCAATGTGATTCACTGATCTCAGAAATAAGTTAGTGATTATATTTGTCTATTCAATGGAATACATTTCATATTTAACTTATATTAATATTAATGTATTATGTATGTTCGATGTTTAAGAAATTTCAAAATGCTTCCATTTACACTGATTCCTTCTAATTCTAGTTCCTTTATATCTTGATGTGTGATTTTTAGTTCATATGTTTACAGGGATTTATAATATCTCTTTTGTTAAGTGAATACTGAATAATAATATGTTTTACATAATTCCTTCCACTTTAAAAAATATGGAGTTGCCTAAGTATTTGGGACTGATTTCAGTGTGACAGAATTCTACTTGATTTGTGCTTTAAAGTGCCTTATCTTATAAACAAAAGCAAAAAAGACTTTCAAATGATGCAGATAATTCTCTTTTCACTCAGAGTTTTGTTTTGTTCCCAGTATAGACTTTTTTGGGAAATGTTTATAGTTTTAAGTAAAATCTTGTGCTTATGTGCATAATTTATGAATTTTTCTGGGAATGTCATCTAGAAGCTTTATCAAAACCTTCAGTGATACTGTTTACCTGTACAAGTTTGCAAATCCCTGAAATAGATCCTTAATGTTAGAACTTCATGCACGAATGACAATTTTCCTAGAGCTATGAAAATATTTTATGTCTTATGTCTTTTATTATGCTTATCGGCCTTTGCATAAAGCAACATTATATTTTATTCAAAGAATAGATTCTCCCAAAAAGAATCATATAATAAGGATCATGTTTGTGCATCAATTCATAGTTTTAAAATACTTTCAAGCATAATCCATTTAGTTATTAAAATTTAGAAAGAAATTTTATATATATTTTATAAAGGATGAAGAATCAAATACCTGCAGTTCAGTAATCACTGAACATGGATTCAAATCAGCTGTTCAGAGCTAGCTGTCTTTTATCACATACAATGCTTATCAACACTTGTTTTTAAATTTTGTGTTATTCATTTTAGCAGAAAGTGTCTAAGCCTTCAACTTTCTATAAAACAAGAATCATCTGCACATTGAACCATGAACTTAGGGAAATCTTACCACCTCTTGGGGCCTCAGTTTCTTCCACATTTTAAATGAGGCAATAAACCCAAACCACAGTGGGATGCCTTCCAGATCCATATTCCATGTGTCTTTGTCAAAGTATGGCCCAAAGCTTCTTCTGAAGAGAGCAGATTCATTTATTATGTCTGCGTGCCTGGTGAGTTGGCCGGTTCCCCAACAACTGCAATTGTGCCACCAGGCTCCAGGCTGTGCTTTGGTGATCCTTAAAGAGTTTCTTCCTATTGTGAGGATGCCATCTTGGTTAATCTTATAAAAACAGTTTGTTGTGCTGGCTTTTCTTTTTTTCCTTCACCAGTGCCTTGCCCAGAGAAATTGTGTTAATTCTTGCCTTAGTACTGTTAGACTGGATATGTTCTAAGGTGCTTTGGTTGTCTTGTAAATCATGTGATATAGATTAGGAAAATCAGTGTTTAGAATTTTATGGATAACCTAAGTTTTAAAGCAAGATTTTTTGTTGTTGTTTAGTGAACTACCAGCAATTAAGTTGATTAAAGTTTCAGGAATTTAGAAGATTGAAGCATTATTACTGTTTTACCCTATCTGGTTCAGAAGCTGCATATCCAGGTAGAGGGTTCACTAAATTGAGATCTCTGGACTTCATTTATAGTGGTGGCTAAGCACTCCATAGACCAGTGATTTTACACTTTGTCATTTATCAATGTGAAGTTGAAGCAGGTAATCTCAGAGTCATGCCAGTAGGAAATTGCCTGCATTTGAACAGTTTAATTGACCCAAAATAAACTATTTGTTTTCTACTTGTTTTTTTGTGTGTGTGTGCCATGATTGTACCTGCCAATTATATTGCTAGGGTTTTTGATAAGAACCAGAGTTTTCTATGGTAACTGCACATTATCAAGTACATGATAAGTGTTCCTCCCAAACATTTCTTTGACATAATACCTAAGAGGTTTTATCTTGTGTTGTTTGCCTTAAAATAAAAAAAAATCATTCTAACAATGCATATAAGGAAAGTGATAAAATAGTAATGGCTCAAATCACAGTAGGTCTATATAAGTTCGTTCTACTATAGGGGTATTTATGGACCAGTAATTTCTTCAGACTCAGTGGTGAGTGTTTTCTTAATGCAGACCACTCACAGATTATGTTCAGCATTCCACATCACATGGTGCAATACACACTTCTAAGCAGAAATCACAGGCTGTACTTTTATTATGATGGGATCACCTGCTATTGCAATAGGATTTTTCTATTCCATTTGCAACCTGCCACCTGATAAATGCTAGATTTTGATTCAGAATAATAAACAAGGAGGCGTCTTAGTAGGCCAAAAAGAGCTTCTCATTGTCTAATGTTACATCTATCTTTTAAAGAATATTCTCAGAGGAAAACAAAATTTGAATGTATGCCTGTATCCTAACAGTTTCTGGAAATGGCACTGCCTATCCATTTTCTTTTTTAAATAAAAGCTTTCTGTAAACGGTTCACATAACCAGTTATTTGGCTTGAAATGGCCTCCCCCATGAAAATGCCTGCTTTAATGTCAAGTCAGGGAATAGTGAAGCTTTGCTGGAGTCCCGGTGTCTAGCAGATATGCTATAAATTTAATTTCATGGCAAAGTGAAGTCTATTACAGAATATCAGAAAGAACTACCTTCTCAGCAAGGCCATCTCTCCTTTTTATGATTGAGTCCTTTTTTGTGTAGCTTTCCGTAGCTTTGTTGTCACCTGTCAATAAAAAGGAGCTCTTTGTTTGAGGACAATACTTACAAATTAACCAGAAAACACATTTTTCAATGGGGGTTGTGGGAAGAACTTCAGGGAAATGGCCAGGATAGCTCCCTGTTTTATTATATCTGTAATTGAGGAGCTCAATCATCTCAGAAAATTTGATTCTACTAAATTTAAATAGTCTTGATTCTCTGTTTCTCTTACATATTTGTCAATGAAGCTATGGCATTTAAATAAATTTTTCTGTACAAGTATCAGTAAAGGAGAAATATGATTAGACAAGCTGTAAGAACTGGGGTAGATACTTCCAAATGTTCTCAAAGACAGGTAAAAGCTTTAAATTTTTTAACTTTATTTAAGCACTGTGATTAACAAAGTTGTTCACAGTTCAGATGTTTCAGGCATGTGGTATTCCAATATCAGTCCCACCACCAATGTGCACTTATTGCCACCAATGTCCTCCTCATCCCCATGACGGCTTCCTTAGCAGGCACCATTGAATTTACTTTCTATTTCTTACAACAATATTTATCTCATGATGGTGTTGCTAAAGGTATGACTTGAGGATTTACTGAACTGTTAGTTGCAAATTGGGCCTTCCATGTTATTATTTCACACGTTGAGCTCAGTGGGCTTCTACTCAAATTTCCCATATAGTTTTCTTGTTTCTCTTGGACTGTCAGATCTATGAAGTTTGGGGGTGTTAGCCTTCTTTGCAGTGGTTCACTTCAGGGACTTTGGAGTTGGAAAGACTAACTGCAGGCGTCTCTCAGGCCTCTGTGAAATCTGTGCTGAAGCTGGGCCTATCATCTGGCAGTGGCTGGAACTAGATGTAGTTGGGTGGTGCTCTGGGCTGTTGGCACTGTGGGGACTTAGTCTTCCCCATCCTGCTTTGGGTCTAGGGATCTTGACCTGGCAACCAAGCCTTCTTGGATAACTCAGATGCCAATATCGCCTCCAAGGTCAGTCTAGAAGCTGGGCTTTTTCTCCAGGTAAAAACACTTTTAAGTAATATCTAAAGTGTTAACTGGTGTTCAAATTTGCTATAAGCACATTAATTCAAAATCCTCTGAGTACTGTGCTGATTAGTTAATTATTTCAAATTCAGGACTTGCCAGTTATCATTCTTTTCATGAGGCGAACAAAATTTTTGTTGGCCAATTCCAAAGAATTACGTTCAGGTATAGTGTTATATTCATTAGTTGGTGCTTCCATTATTAAAACCTTTGGATCTGAGGTTTTGAGGAGTTTTATTTACTAGGAAATAAAAATCTTAGGTTATTATTCATACAAAGAACTACATTCAAGTATCACTTGTATCACTTGTCTTCCGTTGTTCATTGATTTGCTTCAGCAGGCACCAGAGTGAGCAGATGCCCTTGGGTTACACTAGCATGTAACAGGACATATGGAGAGGTTACTGGTGCCCGCTTGAGCAAATTGATGAACAAAAGGAAGACAAGTGATACAAGTGATTGAACTATCCAGGAGTTAAGGTTTTTGGTAGGTGTTTAAATAATTTATTCCTTTTGACCTTATTTTGGTGCATAGTGAAAGAAAAAGAATCTGATTTCCTTCTTTACATATGAATAACCAGTACTTCTAATACATTTATTAGTTGACTATACTTCATTCATGGTGTATTCTTTAAAAACCTTGTGCAAGATTATTCCACTCTACATTATAATATCTGATTTTTGCCCATCTATTCCATTGATCTATATGTGTATTTTATTTATTTGTTTGTTTGCTTGTTTGCTTGTTTGTTTATTTATTTATTTTTGCTTTTTTGGGGGGTTACACCCGGCAATGCTCAGGAGTTTCTCCTGGTTTTGCACTCAGGAATTACTCCTGGCGGTGCTCAGGCAACCATATGGGATGCCGGGGATCGAACCTGGGCTGGCCCTGGCCGCCCGGTGCAAGGCAAACGTCCTACCTGCTGGGCTATCACTCCGGCCCCTATATGTGTATTTTAATGCCAGTACCATTATGCTTTTTCCCTGCATCTTACTGATTTGTTTTGAAATCATCCCTTCAAGTTTTTCTATATCTAACTCTCAAAATTCTATTTAACTAATCTGTGTTCTCCTGCATAACACAAAAGATACAATCAAAATAGAAACTGAAAATATCAATTAAAAACTGAAGACCCAAGGCTATGAAACTCCTAAGTAAAGCACAGGGGAAAATCTTTATGATAGTGATATTGAAAATGAACACAAGGAAACAACACCCAAAACCAACGGAAACAAATGCACAACAGTATAAGACTACTCAACACTAGAAAGACTCTGAGAGTTTAAGTAGAATCTAGGTATGAATAAGTTATTTGTGAATTAGAAATGAATAAAACATATGTGAAATTGTCGTAAACAAAGAACTAGGGAATACTACACTACTTAAGGTATCATTTAAAGGGGAGCTGATTGTCTCTGAAAACATATGATTTCAAGTGTGAAAGTATCTTAATTAGGAGACTTAATAGAGAAAGGAACAATATATCACGTGTCTGTAGAATAATGGGGCAACTTAAACATTAATGGAATGAAACTTCATTAGGTAAAAAGTATTTTGTTTGAACACATATGAAACTGCTTTATATATACATATATATATATATATATATATATAGTACCAATCATTGTGCTTAGATGAAATACATTCTAGTATTTACAAACTAGGTAATCTAGGTAATCCCAGTATAAGGCTGCCATCAAATTTGTTAGCAGACAAGTACAATAGTTGGTGACCAAGAGTATTCCTTGAACTGAACACCTGAATAACTGAATATGGACGACTTACTAGGTTACATTTTGGTTACAGAATGTATTAGAAAATGTTGTGTCCTCACTTGAGCTCATATGAGCCAAGAAATATGAAAAAAAGGGCACACACGAGGGAGTGAATATATCTATTGAGGGAGTCCATGTAAGCTATCTATAAAGAAGATGACAGATTATCTGAATTTTCAAATATTTGTTAGAATTTTAAATTTGAGAAGTGAGACCCAGTCCTTTGAGGCACTATTTGTCAGTTGGTATAGCTTTTTCATTCATTTATTGGTTCAATAATATTTGCTGACCATCTATCATTTTTGTGTGATAGACAGGGGCTGCTCCCGGCTTGGTGTTCTAGGGTCACCTCTGGCTGATGCTCAGCAAGGGGGTGGGTTGGTCATGCAGTTGAGGGGATCAAATCAGTCCTCCCTGCATGTTAAGCATAGTCTCTAGCCATTCTAGCCATTTTAGTCACTTCGCTGGGAAGGAACTTTGGATTTTTGATGACTGGAGAATCAAGAGTTGGTAAGACTTATGTGTCTTACTTTGAAATTATTTATAATTATGGCCTGAAGTGATAGCACAGTGGAGCAAACACCCCATCGTTTGCCTTGCAAGCAGCCGACTTGGGGCCTTGGGGCCGGAGCAATAGCACAGTGGGTAGGGTATTTGCCTTGCAAGCAGCTGACTTGGGTTCCATCCCTGGCATTCCATATGGTGTCCCAAGCACCGCCAGGAGTAATTCCTGAGTGCAGAGCCAGGAGTAACCCCCTGAGCATTGCCAGGTGGGACGGACCCAAAAAAGCAAAAAACTTAAATACAGAAATTCACAGAATAATTTGATGTGGCCAGAGTATAGAAAATGTGGGCAGAGTATCAGAATGATACTCAATTTTTGGACTGATAAATAATACAGTTTTTTACCTAACAAGATTTGTCCTTAGGAAGAATAACAATTCATGAGTGGTTCTATTCTGGATAGCCTAATATGATTGGATTAGGCTATCCAGAATACTTCTATTAGAATACTTCTAAATTTAGATGATAAGCAAGTGGCTGAATATAGAAGTCTATAGGTGACGGGGAGTTTTATCTGTGCTGGAAAGTTAAATTTATAATAATTTATTGGCATATAAGTAATATTGCACACTTTTGAATAAATAGCATCACATCTATCAGGATTGTTATCTAGGTAGTATTATTATAAGCAAAAAGTCAAAAGGTTTAAGAATACAGAGTTGGAGTTCAAACTCATAGAACTCGAAGAGATTAGTAAGAATGAACACAAGGGACTGAGGCGTGGTCAGTGTGTCTGGTGTCTCAGAAGCAAAATGAAGAAACTGGAGTGATTGTCTGTGACAAAGCATCAGAAAAGCTGAGAAGGATTAGCACTGAAAAGTGGTACTTTCATTTATTATTACAAAGGTGATCTGAATGAGTATTTTTATGGAACTGTAGGCAAGAGCAGGAGAGCCAACTATTAAAGGGAAATTTGTAGGTTGGTAGTAAAATTAAGAATGATTATAGAAGACATTTTGAGGAAATTTATTATAGAGGAAAAAGATGGACTGAAAATAGGAAGGTCAGGGTGAATATCAGTTATTTGTTAATTTTTCAAAGACTGGGAGTACTTATGAAGTCACATCCAACACTCTTAATGTCTCCTGAAAGTGTTTCTTCCCTGAATTATTCCCACATTACCCAGTCTGCTGAAGAGTTTTGGTGAAATGGTATCACCCTGCCGAACCCCTCTTTTGACATCAACGATCACTTCTTTGTAGAATGGTGAGATCATGGTGGTTAATCCGTAATAAAGCTCACTAAGGATCTTGATGTATTGGGTTTGAACACCCTGTTTGACTAGGGGCTTCGATGACCACTTCAGTCTCTCTTCGAATTCCTCTTCTTTTGCATAACTGTGAGTTACTAATTTTCACTGAAAGCCTATATCCCCTCACCTTTCCATTATTTATTTTCTCTCTAGTAAACTTGCCAATTCCTCAAAAGGGCAAACTATATTCAACTCCCAAATCCTGCCCCTCGAAGTGTTGCAGGTGTGGCTGTGGTGCCCAGCTGCATCGACAGGTCGTAGACAGGAGACAGGCTTGTCTACACCCTGTAGGCCCTGAATGGTTGATGGTCTGACATAGAAAAGGACTGGGCCCCTAGGATGAATCCAGAGCTATGGCAGAACCTTGCCAGCTACCCGTGGTGTATTCAATATGCCAAAAACTGCAACAGTAATGAATTTCATTCCCAGTGAATGGAGATGTTACTGGTGCCCACACAAGCAATTCAATGAACAATGGGAAGACAAGTGACAAGTGACAATAAATTTGAAGATGAATCTAAACCTATAAATATAATTCTAATAATCCAACAGACACATGTTCAGTATCTACTACGAGGTTTTTGTATTGTTTGATATATGCTTCATGGCATCAGTGAAATAGAAGAGTATAGCAGAGAGAGGGAGAGTTCATCAAGTGAGAGTTTAGTCCAGCAATTAAAATAGTTTTCAAAGGCAGAGGATTTCAAGTTCATAGCTATCTATATCTTTCCTAGGTAAACTATGGAAAAGTCTTTTAAAAAGAAAATATTGTTCCAATGAGATGTTCAATGGATGGAATATATACTTTGCATACAAAAGACCCAAGTTTAACTCCACAGTTATGCAAAAGAAGCTATCTATATCTTTCCTAGCTGTGTAAACTATGGAAAAGTCTTTTAAAAGAAAATATTGTTCCAATGAGATGTTCAATGGATGGAATATATACTTTGCATAAAAAGACCTGAGTTTAAATTCTGAAGTACCTCATGGTACTTCAGAATTTCTGGGAGTAACCTCTGTGTATAAAGCCAGAAACAGCCATTAAACAACATTAGGTGTGACACCCCCATAAAAAATTAATAAAAAGAATGAAAAAGAAACAAGGAAAAGGAAGAGAGAGGGAGTACTTTCTTTTCTCTGTATATTTAAATAAAAATGTATACCTTGAGGGTAATTGTGAAGGTTAAATTAGATAGTGTATATATCCCATAATAATTACTCACCTTCTATTGGTGATTTGAAGGTCTTGATGACATAATGGTGGTGCGGTCAGTAAGAATTTCAACAACATATGCAAGATGAGCTAGTGAGAGTAATGATGATGGTCTTTTTCCCTTTCTGGACCAAGGAAAACTGTCAGTTGATCTTTTTGCAGGTAATATTGGAGACAACACAAATCAAACAGCATTGTGAAGATCAGATGAAACACTGCATGTGAAAATAGAGCCAGAGCAATTGTACAGCAGGTAAGGAATTTTCCTTGTACACAACAGACCCGGATTCAATACCTGGCATCCCATATGGTCCCCCGAGCACTGCCAGTAGTATTTCCTGAATGCAGATCTAGAAGGAATCCCTGAGCCTTGCCCAGTATGACCCCCAAAAGCAAAAAAAAAAAAAAAATCTTCAAAAAACATAATTACACGTTAAATTTTGAATTTACCAATTTATTGCAAAAAATTTTTATGCTTAAATTGCAATAGAATTTTTTTTTTTGCTTTTCTTTTTTGTTTTTTTGCATTTTGGTCACATCCGGAAATTCTCAGGGGTTACTTCCTAGCTCTTGGCTCAGGAATTACTCCCTGGCAGTGCTAAGGGACCATATGCAATGCAGGGGATCAAACCTGGGTTGGTGGCTTGCAAGGCAAACGCCTTATATGCTGTGCTATCGCTGGCCCCAAGAATTTTTTTAACTCATAGGATTTCTAGCGATATCAACTGTGCTATAAAAAGTCACCTAAGAATTATTTATGACTTTAACAGAATCCAAATTCCCTTGATTAATATGAAAAAATATACTTTAATAATAATTTAGCACTTATATATCTCAATGGAACAAGCATCTCTGAATGCAGCAGTTATGTGTACCTAGGTCGAGAAGTCAACATGATGAAAGACCTAAAACCTGAGCTGCACAGGATGAAGAGAGTTGTGTGGAATGCCTTTGAGAGCATTGAAGAAATAGCTAAAAGGACAAAGAACCTCCAGCTCAGGGCACATCTCTTTGACTCCACCGTCTCTCCCTGCATTAACATACGCCCTCAGAGACCTGTGCCCTACGAAAGCAGGATGAGAATGCTACTCAGGTCTCCCAAAGAGGAATCGAAAGAGCTATCCTTGAAATATCACACCTCACTCAAGTGAGAGAAGGAATCCAGAGTTCCGACCTCCATCGCTGTTCCAAGTCAGGGACTCTGTCTTGTTTGCCAAGGTATTGAAAATCAGATGGGCTGGATATGTAATGTGATTTGAAGATGACTGCTGGACTTGAGTTGTTACCGACTGATCCCATGGGACGTCAAAAAATCACGTGGCTGCCCACCTACAAGATGGTCAGACAACCCTGAACGAATGGTTTGAGGCTCATGTATTACTGAAGCAAGCAGATTCCATTGGGCTACACTGGCATGTGATAGGGTCAAATGGAAATGTTACTGGCACCCATTTGAGGAAATCGATAAACAACAGAATGTCTAGTGATCTAGTGATATCTTACCTGTACTCTAACCAGACCTGTGCATTTATTTTTATGCAATCAACATCTATATAATTATGAGCACAGCACAATGTACTTGTGATGTTATTTGTGGTAGAGAAATTTATCTGGGCAATGTGTGAGAATATGTGAAATCCTGTGGCCCTGAACTAATACTACTTGAATAGGAGGCAAGAATCTATGTTATAAACAGGGCATAGATCCAC
Source organism: Cryptotis parvus (assembly GCA_021461705.1). NCBI lineage: Eukaryota > Metazoa > Chordata > Mammalia > Eulipotyphla > Soricidae > Cryptotis > Cryptotis parvus. Next base: position 110,209 of record JAJIBD010026957.1, read on the forward strand.
TGGTAGCAACATCTGACTCAAATATCATAGCTGAGTCAATACTGGAACAGGTAGACACCATGTTTTATCTCGCTCTATCTGAACATTGAAAAGGCTAAAAACCTAAGGACACTTCCATTTATCAATGTGCTTTATGCTATGCTACTTGGCTGGACCTTGGGTAGCCAAAATTGTTTCCTGGCACAAGATTCCTTCCACTGCCCAGGCTTATGAATCTGCAGGACACTGGTACCACTAAATCCTTACCTTGCTTAAACCCAGATCTTTGAGCCCCTGTCCAGGCCCCTGTGGTTCAAAAGAAATAGCAGGGGGATAAAAGGCTTCATATACACAAATACACAAAAGATAAATAAAAGCAGTCTAAACAGAGGAAGATCTAGAGCTATGCAGTCTACCACATAATACTTAAAAGCAACTGACTAAAGATTTTCATTTAAGTGAGAACAATAGAGAGAATATAAGAATGTAAAGACAAAGAAAATATGCAAGTAAGTTGGAGGAAAGGTCAAACAGAAATCAATGAACTAAGTAGTATGATAATCTAAAAAATTTCATTGCTAGACAGCAGAAGAAAAGAGACAAAAACATTATTAAGTGAGCTTGAAGTTAATGTTATGAAAATTATTCAAAAAATACTAGCCCGAGATAATAAAATCAAGGAATATACTTAAGAGTGATACGAGAGAGCATGAAGTAAAGCATGAAGGCATTGCAGGTGACTACAGAGAGAAAATGCATAATTATTTGGAAAATATACCTAAAGTTTCTGCAATTGAGAAAGGACATATAGACTCGGGAATATTAAAGAATTCTAACTGAGTAAATGAACCCTATATATATATATATATATATATATATATATCACTTGATCACTTGATCACTTGATCACTTGAATCCCGTTATTCATCGATTTGCTCGAGCGGGCACCAGCAACATTTCCATTGGACCCTATCACGTGCCAATGTAGCCCAATGGCATCTGGTTGATTCAGGAATATGAAGAGCCTCAAACCGTTCCTTCAGGGTCTTAACAAGGAAGTCTGACCATCTTGTAGGAGGGTGGCCACGTGATCTTTTGAAATCCCGTGGGATCCAGTCCGTAACGGCTCTAGTCCAGCGGTTGTCTCCAAATCGCATTACATGTCCAGCCCATCTGATTTTCGATGCCTTGGCAAACGAGACAGCATCCCTGATTCTGGAATAGCGATGGAGGGCAGAACTCCGGATTCCTTCTCTCACTTGGAGTGAGACGTGGTATTCCAAGCATAGCTCTTTCGATGCCTCTCTGGGAGACCCGAATAGCATTCTCATCCTGCTTTCATAGGGCCCAGATCTCTGAGGCGTATGTTAATGCAGGGAGAACGGTGGAGTCAAAGAGATGTGCCCGGAGCCGGAGGTTCTTTGTCCTTTTAGCTATTCCTTCGATGCCTTTGAAGGCATTCCATGCCTCTCTCTTCCTCCTGGGCGCAGCTCAGGTTTTAGGTCGTTCATCATGTTGACTTCTCGACCTAGGTACACATAACTGCTGCATTCAGAGATGTTTGTTCCATTGAGAGTGAATGGGGCCTCAGGAACTAGTTCATTTCTCATGAACATAGTTTTCTTTCAGATTCAGCTGCTAGACCTACCTTTCCTCATTCTCGGTTAAAGTCAGCCAGCATTTGTGCCGCTTGGCTAATGTTTGGTGTTATTAGAACGATGTCATCAGCGAAGTAGAGGTGGTGTAGTTGCCGAACCATCTATCGTCACTCCCATTCCTTCCCATTCTAATTGTCTCATGATGTTCTCGAGGGTGGCAACTGAAGAGTTTTGGTGAGATGGTATCACCCTGTCGAACCCCCTCTTTTGACATCAATGATCACTTCTTTGTAGAATGGTGAGATCCTGGTGGTGAATCCGTAATACAGCTCACGAAGGATCTTGATGTATTGGGTTTGAACACCCTGTTTGACTAGGGCTTCGATGACTGCTTCAGTCTCCACAGAATCAAAGGCTTTCTGTAAATCAATGAACGCGGAGACAGAGCGGCATCTTGTACTCCCTACAAACCTCAATGAGCTTGGTTACTGTGTGAATATGGTCGATTGTGCTGGAATCCTTTCACGAAAAACCTGCTTGCCTCGCATGGTTGTCCTTCATCTAGTGTTCTGCTAATCCTGTTCAGGATGACTCGTGTAAACAGCTTGTAGATGACAGACAACAGGCAGATGGGGGAGATAGTTGCCTATGTTGTGAATGTCTCCCCTTCTTGAACAGTAGAACTGTCCTGCTTGTTTTCCATTGGGAGGGCACCTTGCATTCGGACAGGTAGCGTGGTGAAGAGCCACGCTAGTGTATTGATGAGTACCGACAGCAGATTCTTCAGGTTTTTGGGTCTGACTTTGTCTGGGCCTGGTGCTGTTCCCTTCTATACCGACGAGATGGCATGTCGGATTTCAGAAGGGAGAACATTGGGAATGACATATCCATCCTGTGGAATTTGGTATGTGGGCAGGTGGATGTGGCTATCAAAGAGATTTGAGTAGAAGTCCCGGATAATCTTCTCCATTGCCTTTCTGTAAAATGTGATAGATCCATCAGGGCGTCGGAGGGCAGTCATCTTGGTCTTATAGTTGGCGAAGGACAGGTGGGCGGTGTGAATACTTTTCCCGGCTTCTGCTGCATCTTCCAGTATTTCTGCTCTTTTTTCTTTGAGGTCTGCTTTTATAGCTTCTCTGCACTGTTTAGCAAGCTTGGACGTTAGCATTTGGTCTCCTGAGGCTCGCGCCTTGCCACGTTGGTGAATGAGCTCAAGAGTTTCTGAAAACAAGCGCCCTTTTGTGTCTTTTCTCTCTCTCGGCATTCTTCGCACAATCATGGAGGTGCTGAACCAGTCGGTTGTATTCTTCATCGATGTCATCAATGATGGTATCTTCCCATGTTGCCGCAATGGTGCCAAAGAGTTCCCAGTTGGTGGTCGCTCTGGGAGTTCTTTTCTTAAACTTTGCAGCTTTTCTCCCCATTGCGGGAAGTAGAATTTTGCACGAAGGAGACGGGTGGTCCGATCATGTCTGGAATTTGGGGACGACAGCAACATCGGTCAGACAAAACCGTCGATTGAAGATGATGTGGTCAATTTCATTGTGGAAATGTCCGCCAGGAGATTCCCATGTCCAACGTTCCGCTTCAGCCTTCTGAAACTGTGAGTTCCCATGAATAGTCTTGGTGGACATGATGAACTCAGATAGTCTCTCACCCTGTTCGCTCCATTTCTAGGCCATGGGTCCCGATGTGGAGTTCTTTCAGCCGATCTTCTCGGTCCTATCTTGGACCAAAAAAAATCACCGACTATGATCTTGTAGAAGGTGTGATCTTTTTTTATAGAACTCCTCCAATTCCATGTAGAATTTCTCAATTTCATCTTCTTTGTATGTGGATGTTGGTGCATAGACAATGAAGATAGAAATTTCTGGCAGTGGGCCACATCTCCTCAAGTGTAATCGTCCTATTTGGTTTGTTAGGCATTCAAATGAATCAATGTTGACAGCCATGTTCGTGTTGACAAGGACACCAACACCACCGATGCCCCTTTCGTCGCATGTTTCAAGGAACAATTCTTCTCCGGTGTCAAATACAGCATGATGCGACTGATGCCTACTCGCCTCAGTCAGACCAGTGATGTCGTACTTGATCTTTTGCGCTTGCACCATTAGATCCTCAATATATGCTTCCGATGCCAGCGCACGCGGCATTGAAAGTACAGACAGTCATTTTAGTCCTTCTTAGTTTTGGCAGCCTAGGACAGCCGTGAAATTTTATCAGGCACCGCTTGTTTGCCTTTCTTAGTGCTGCCGTATTAAGGGCTCTTTTCGGGTCAGGAAAAATAAACATTTTTGTTACTGGATTTGGCATATCGAACACGCATCAGACAGCTTGCCAGGCTCTGCCATCCGGGCACTATATTCTCATTACTTTGTGGGGCTCTCTCAGAGGGGGTGGGTAGAATATTTATGGTAATTTGGAGGTAAATAGTGTGGCCACACAGAGGTCACATGCAACGGGAAAGCCAGTTTCTGCTCTGCGGTGTACCTGTGTCTTAGGCTCAAGTCTATGAATATATATATATATATATATATATATTAAATATATATATATATAAAACCTATATATATGCATATATACATATATACAAGTATAAACACATTATAATTTTTAGTGAAAAAATTAAAGTAAAAGACTACTAAAAATCATCAAAAGCAAAAGCAGAGCCATGTGTAAGGATTCCCCCCTTTCAAACATCCAAAGAGCAAATTTCTCAGAAAACTCTACAAATCAGAAGGAAATTTCATACAAACTACTTTATGAGAAATGCCTCCAACCAAGAGTACTCTACCTGGATATGTGATATGTTAGATCAGAAAACGAACGAGGATCTTTTTTTAGATAAACAAGTTAAATTCATTACCAGCAAAACAAAATCTCCAATATTTAAGAAACATGTTTAAGAGGTGAAGGGAACCATTCTTGAAAATAGTAAGATATCTAATCACAGAGAACTGAAGAGAGGAAGAATATTTGTTGGAAACTCATTTTTAAATATACTATTTCCTTCTTACAACTTTGCAGCTACATTTAGAGAATTTTAAATGTCATATTAAATTTTCTGTTTTAGGGGTCAGAGCGATAGCACAGCAGGTAGGGTGTTTGTCTCTCAAGCAGCGCAATCCCCAGCATTCCCTTATGGTCCCCTGAGTACTGCCAGGAGTAATTCCTGAGTGCACAGCCAGGGAGTTGCTCAGTAACCCCTGAGCAACACTGGGTGTGACCCAAAAAAAAGCAAATATATACATATATATAACTGAAATTTTATATATATATATATATATAATATAATATATATATAAATTATATATATAAATTCTCTGTTTTAAAAGTATATTTTTAAGTATATATTATTTCTTGGCTAAGGTGTCACAGATAAGCATTTATTATTATAATATTTTCCATTCCATCACTGAATATAGTTATGCTTGATTTTTAAAAATCTTTTCAGCATTTGACTCAATTCAGAGCTGACCTATATTGATTTATTTTCTTTTGAGAATGGTTCATGTTGTCCAGATTCTTTTTATTTTATACTCTGGATTGTATCCCAGGTATCTTTTATATTCTATTTGACTCCATAGATTCTATTTTGGTCTTTTTGAAAACTTTTTTAAAAAGTTTTGATTTTTAACTCAGTTGACATTGTGAAGTTCATCTTTTGAGGTCTGGAGATATAGTACTGCAAGTAAGGTGCTTGCCTGATATGTGGTCAACACCTGCTTTCCAAGCATCCCATCTGGTTGTCCAAGCACTGCCCGGAGATCCCAGAAACAGAACCAGAAATAAGCCCTGAGCACTGTTGATTGTCATCTCCAAACAAGCAAATAAAATAAAAGTTTGTCTTCTGAGTAGAGCACAAATTTCTTCTCGACTCATTTATACCTTTGTGATACTTTACTTTTGACCTGTATGTGTAAACTAGGGATAGGTTATACATCTATATGAATAAAAATATTTTATATATTTAGGCATAGTTTATATAAATTTTGTTTTGATTTTCACTTCACTCTTGCTTTGTTCCTCCTTAGTTTACTTGGAATACTCCTTAAATTATCATTTGCTCTAGTTGTTTCAAATTCTGTTCTAATGTTCAGAGTTCATGATGTTAGGTTTTCAGTAGGAGCTCTGTGCCAATATATGTGATGAATATATCCTTCCTCAGGCCAGAAACTGCAAACGGACAGCTAACCAGCAGTACTCTCCCAAAGTCTTGAAATCCTTCCAAAATTTGACTGTACTTCTATACACTCTATTGACTGTAAATTTTAGCAGTGTTTTTATTTGCACATTGCATCGTTCATGTTGAAAGCATAAAAATAAGACAAACTTACTTCACCATGGAAATCGATCACTCCACTTCAAATATAAGCCGCCTTATAAAATTGAGAAGGGAGCCAGAATTCTGAGATTCTCTAGTGCTGTCTTGTGATCTTCCTTGTGCTTGGAAGAGAATGTAGACAGGACAACCAGCACCTAGTCATTCTGGAACTTTCAAACTGTGAAATAATTTAGTTAAATAACCATGCATATGTAATTTTTATAAATGAAAAGAACAAAGGTATGAGACTCTACATTCTAAGAAGAGCCTGAGGAAGCCCTCAACCAAAACTAGTAGGCAACTTTGTAAAGGTTTCCTGGTATAGGCAGTACTATCAGAGGATAGAACAATTCGGTAAGCTTTGTGAAATTGAATAACTAAGCAAAAAACTAGCATTTACTAAATTTCCAAACTAAAAGTTAAATTGTTTAAGCAAAGAATCTACTCAAAAGAAACACAAAAATTTTAGAGAAATGGCTCATTCTTTCTCCTTTCTTGGCATCAGTGAGTGAGTGGTAGGTAAGAGCAGTCTGAACTACATCAGGAAACCTTAGTGCTTACCCCCAGCTCAGTACTCAGGAATCCCTTCTGGTGGAGTGCAGAGGCACAAACACAGTGCAACGGATGGAACCCAGGAGATCTTGACAAGAAAAGTACCATCTCTCTGGATGGTTCTTCAGAATATTTTCAGAATATTTTTCAATAGTATTCACATATATGTATATATACATATAAAAATAATAATTTATCAATAATCAGTAAATGCTCAAAATAAGAGTTGAGTAATAGAGTATCCCCCCCACACACCTGGCAGAGTCTGGCAAGCTACCCGTGTTGTATTTGATAAGCCAAATACCAGTAACAATTATAGACCTCATTCCCAAGACTGATGCAATTATTTGAGGTTCCTAATGTTCCTGGAGTGGGCAGATGTCCTTGGGCTATCTGGTATGTGACAGGTCGTATTGAGATGTTACATTGGTCCCACCAAGCTAATCAATGATCAACAGGAATTAAAGTGATCAAGTGATTCATTAGTACTTATTACATATTGAGCCTACCATGCTTTGATCCTTAACGCTCATGCTTTGAATTTCAAATAACTCTGATAACACAATTTTACGAGTGAAACAAAACTCACTAAAATCCCTGCCCTCATGGAATGTGCTTTCTTCATAGAAAGAAAGAGAGAAAGAAATGAGAAAGGAAGGAAGGTAGGAAGAAAGGGAGGGAGGAGGAAGAGAAGAAAAGGATGAGTACATGAGTTATTTTCTATATAGCTATACACTAAGGGAACTTGCACCGATCAGAGGTTAAATATTTCTAAAAAAAAGTAGTCCAAATAGGACTCTCTACAAAGAGATAAGAGTTTAAATACAGACTTCAAAGAAATGGAGGAGCCAGCAACAAGGCAACCTAAAATGAAATTATTTTAGGCAGAGGGAATGGAGCAGGTACATAGACTCAAAGGCAGCAAAGCATCTTGTGTGTTTGAGGAAGAGAAAGATGCTAAGAGATCTGAGAGATGTTTAGAAGACAAGTGAGAGAGCTCAGTAAAACAATGCCTGATTGTTGTCTTATAACTGTGGCACTCCATTGAAACTGACGCTGCTGGAGAGTTTTAAATTGAGGGAACCACTTTTTTGGAGTTTAATTTCAAAAGAATTTCCCTTCTCTCCCGCTTCTCCAGGGCTATGTCTCTATGACATATAATTGAAAAGACTCTTAAAGTTTACCCCCATTGAGACTTTCTGTTGTTGTGTGAAATCAGCACTACTTTGTACTAAATAAGAAGGGAAAAACTTTTTGAAAGCACCTTGCTATCTCACAAACATGAGACTAAGATGACTTAAAAAATTCTTAAGGCAGTAGAAGCAGAGGGAATGTAAGAGTGATTGTTATTTGTAATAAACTCCTGTGTCAGGGATAAATTTCACACTCTACAAATGTAGAATGGTGAATGATGAAACAAAGAGTGAAAGAATGAATTCAGATGAATCTTTGGCATTTAACAGATTTGCTCACAGCTATGAATTTCCAAGTCTGAAAAGAAACTCAACTAGAAGAAGTTAAACTCCTTTCAAAATCAGTCATTTTACATTTGTTTTTCAATCCGGGGATCATTCTCGTGAGAATATTTGCATAGTTGTTTCTGTAATTGGACTTGAGCAGAGAATTCTAAACATCCATTCCCAAAATCACTGACACTCGTAATTTCCTACTTAGCCACAAGTTCAATATAAAATAATCTTTTCTTTGCTGCTAAGATGATGGTAGGGGAAAGTGCTTCCATATAAGATACTTATTATGATAAGACAATAGCAGGTTAGTTTAATAGAGTAAATGGATAAGAAATAAGTGTCCTCAAAGGTTCTATGCCTCAAATTCACTAATTTGGATGTGGTAACATGAATGATATCTTTATATATGGAGCTAATAAGTATTAAACTGTTTCTGCAAAAGGCAACAGTGTGAATATCCTTCTAATACTTAGTACAGTTGGAAAAATATCACAATTTGTTTGTCTTTATTTTTTAATATGTCTTAAAGCAGGGATAAATTTGAATACCGACATTGGACTAAATTTTCAGTATAAATAATGGTCTCCTGAATTATACTGTGTAATGAACTGCACTCTAGTGCAACTAAAGTTCTTTAACAACACACAAACAAACATATCAGATGTATACACACACACACACATGCCCATCTGATGTGTGTCACTTTTCACATCATTTAGCATTCAAGGGTTTGTAAATAAACTAAAACAAGAAGGTTGTGATTTTCTTTAGAACGATATTTTCCACGCTGACCTTTTTAGGTATCTTAGTTTAACAAAGTAGTTGAGAACTTATGGAAATTTGTATAAATTGTCCAATAGTGATAAAGGAATTTAAGAAATAATACTAGGTATATCAAGGAGCTAAAAAATAAAATTCATGTATTAAATCAATTTTATTAATAAAAGACCCTATTAATTAAGTTAATAAACCATTGATCTTTGTGAGATAACATTTTGGTTCACCCAATAACTGAACTAAATAAGTAAAGTTTAATTTTATTGGTCACAATAAAGATATTGACTGTTAATTTCACCCTTCAAAATCTATGATTCCACTCTAGAATGTTTTATATATTTTTACATAGTATATAAATAAAAAACTTGTTTTTGTCCCTTTTAATTACTGATTGATCTTAAACCAACAAGATTGATTTTAAAAGTATGAATGTCTTAGTTTAGTGATAAAAATAAAGAAGTATCAAGCTAAGAAAGAGATATTTATCACAAACAGATAATTGTACTTTTAATTCTTAGAAAGTAATGTTCTCTTTCTGAGAATTGGGATAACCACACATAGTCATAGCTAGGTAGGCACTAAGCCTATAGGCTCGCAAGGGCATGAGTGGGGGCTGGATTTGGACCTTATGTTATTTACTTATGCCTTTACTTCCTCAAGGAAGGTAGGAAGGACTTTATACTTTTTTTTTTGAACCAGAACACTGTGGTATATAGGATCTATGCATGGCTCTGAGCTTGGGACAAAGCCAGGTGGTGGGGTTACTTCTAGGGAATACCAGTGGAAATCCTACCCTAGGCCTTCCACATGTAGAGGTAGCTCAGCCTATTGAGCTTTTTTTTTAGCTTTCGAGTCACACCCAGCACTGCTCAGGGGGTTACTTTTGGCTCTGCACGTCAATTAATCCTGGCAGTGCTCAGAGTAACATGTGGAATGCTGGGAATCCAACCCCCAGTTGGCGGCGTGCAAAAGGCAAACACTCTACCCATTGTACTATCACCTGGCCCCTTGAGCTGTATCTCTGAGTCTCTCCCTATTTTCACCAAAGTTCCAGGTGGTTAGTGCAGGCTGTGGTGGATACTGCTGAAAGAAAATTGCTTTTTTTGTGCATTACTCAACATTCTACCTCACCAAATATCTAGTTTCACACAAATCTCTCTGACACTGCTTGGGTGTCATTCAGTTTGACTCAATTCTCTTTCCCTGGAGATAAGAGTCACATCCCAAAGGTTCAGGCTCCCTATCTCTCAAACTGACCTCACTTTGTTCCGGACAGTTACTAGAACCCCCACACTGGTAACCTAGTCAGCTGTATAGTTGGGAACTCCCCAATATCTCAGATTCAAAATATACTTGACTGATTGGATTTCTGCCGCCTGCCACCAACACCCTTTGAGTTGTTGCTGTGGGGGCTGGCTGATCCGCAGGTGGCAGACAGGAGACAGGCTTGTTCGCACCCAGGTTCTGCCGTGGGCCATGGATGGTTGTTGGTCGAAATAGAAAAAAAGACAGGCAGATTGGGCCCCTGGGATCAATCCAGAGCCTGGGGGTAAGCTACCTGTGGTGTATTCGATAGCCAAACAGTAAAATAATGGATCTCATTCCCAATGAATGAAGACATTACTGGTACCTGCTCAAGCAAATAAATGAACAACAGAAAGACAAGTGAATGTTCCTCTGGGTCTGATAAAGATGGGGATCACCAACATCAGGGCAGATTCTTATGTAATTCTAAATTTTACCATAATATTTGAAAACTTTTCTAGAGTATTTTCCTAAACAGTCAAAAGGGCAACATTACTACTTTCTGTAACTTAGTTATATATGTGGATAAAGGAGTATATAAAAATTAAATGTACACATTTTTACTAGAAATGTTCTCTAGTTGAAAAAACTCTGCACCTCAAAAGAAACAGTGACCAAGAATAAAAGACAGTCCACAGAATGGGAAAGTAATATTTACCATACCCATCTGACAAAGGGTTAATATCCAGGATTTATCAGGTATTGGTAGAACCTTTTCAAGAAAAAACAACCAACTACATCAAAAATAGGGAGAAGAAAAAAACTTTTAATAAGGAAAGAAATTTGAAACAACCCAAACACATATTGAAAATGCTCATCATCAAGGGTTAATATCCAGGAGGATATATCAGGCACTGGTACAGCTATATAAGAAAAAATAAGCCAACCCCATTAGAAAATGGGGAGAGGAGATGAACAGGAACTTTACAATGGGAAGAAACCGAAAATGGCCAAAAGGCATATGAAAAATGCTTATCATCACTAATCATCAGTGAGATGCAAATCAAAAACAACAACAAAATGAGATATCACCACACCACAGAGATATGGACCCATAACCAAAAGGTAAAAGCAACAAGTGCTTATGTGGATGTGGGGGAAAAGGGGACTCTCATACATAGTTGGTGGGAATGTCGACTTAGCACAACCTTTCTGGAAAACAATATGAACATTCCTCCAAAGACTAGAAATTGAGCTCCCCTTGACCCAGCCATACCGCCCTCCTGGGAATATACTCCTGAAACTAAAACGTGACAGCGGAAAAACAACACAATCCACACTTTTATTTTCATAGCAGCACTGTTCACAATAGCCAGAACCTGGAAACAACCAGTATGCCCGGAGAACTGATGACTGGATAAAGAAAACCAAAGTACATCTGGCTACACTGGAATACTATGCAGCTGCCAGAAAAATGAAGTTATGAAATTTTCCTATAAATGGATGAATATGGAAAGAATCATTTGAGTGAAATTAGTCAGAAGGAAAGAGAGAGACATAGAATGACTGCATTTATTTGCATGACATAAATATACCTGGTGATCTTACCAAGTGGAAATTACCATTGCGTGCAGGGAGTCAGAGGGTTGGTTTAAGATAGAGAAGGGAACATGTGTGAATAAAATGTCTAAAGCTCCTGATACTTAACATAGAACTGAGCATTAAATACAGACAAAAATGCAAATGATGGCTTCTAAGTGTATAGAAAACCCACAATGTGTGGGAGAAGAAGAGAGAGAGGGAGAGAGAGAGGAGATAAAGAACCTGCCATTTAGGCAGATGTGGGGGGGAGGGAATTGGGAACATGGGTGGTGGCTGAGGGGTAACTGGTGGAGGGCGGGTGCTGAACACTGTGTGGACCAAAACCCCCTAAGCCGTTGAACAACGCTAGAATTGTATATCTCACTGGTGGTATAATATAAATGTAAGCAATAAATAAATAAAGTACATTAAAAATGCTCATCATCATTAAT